>VCJN01002209.1:0-26208 GCA_006384855.1 Tetraselmis striata | reverse complement strand
TTCATTGCAGGTGTGGCCTCTGTGGCAGCAATCATTTCCGAGTTGGAGACCGCCGATGTTCCATACACTGCCAGTAAATCTGGCCGCCCTGCCATATTCTTTCGTGACCCGGACATGAACACGATTGAGTGCGTGGAAGTCGACCCATGGCGACCAGGCATTTGAGCCAGCACTGATAGGGTTCATTGGCTTGATGCCGCTGCTTGATAAAGCGCCCCGCCTAGAGGCAAAGATTGTTCAGCATTGCTGGGCATGATAGCTGGCTGGTTTTCATGCGACCTGCAGAACAATGTTGCCGTGACATGCTGTTTCGCCAACAACTTGAAATGCCACGGGTCCAACTGATGATGAATGGTCAGTTGTGCTTCTGCGACAAGTAATATATATGCAGCGGTGCTGATATCTTAGCGGTCTCATGCCTGTGTCAGGTCAGCACTGTACACATTCTGGGAAGTGATTTCACGACACTATGAGGTAGAGAGAGCGAAAGTGTGCGGCAAGATAACCGAAACAAATCATTCTTCATACAAAACGCCCAAGCACACCATATATAACAACCACAACAAATGAGTCGGTTGCGAGTTGGCTGCCGCGTTGTTTTCCCGAGAGTAACCCTGGTTTTCTGAGTGATCGACGGATGTAATGTGGATCATTGATGATATGGTATTGATTGTGCGCGTAGAAGTGTATCCCCATTTTGACAGCCTAGTATGATGGATAACTACTGTGGGTTTCAAATAAAGAGTGCATGACTATTTTTACCGCAAACCATTGGGCGTAATAGCGCCTGCCGAGAATGCTGGTTGCAATGTGGCCAACAGGCGAACCCTAAACCACGATACATATGGAATATATTATTCACTACACTAGTGCGTAGGTATCAAAGACTTTTAATGCCGGGGCCTGCCCTGGCTGTTTTGCCACCCGTCTAGCGTTTTCCCGTTTTGTTCTGCTGCTTTACTATTACCTGCAGTATATTGATATTCTGATATTAATAATAGTATTGCTGATCGTAACGAACTCATTGTATTCTCGTGTGAATGTAATCAACTTTGGCTTATATCTATTTTGCTGGCAACCTTTTGCAACTGCTTTTAGTTCTGCTTCTAGTGCGCATATGTTAAAGAACGGATGATGTAAGAATGTATATGTAAGATACTTTATGCAGGTAGTAATGTATCACTACGAGAACTACACTTGTACTATAAGGATTTAACACCGATCCTATACCGTAGAATACCTATGATATATCCTATACCGTATACCGATCGGGCGATTTATACAGCACTCCACATAAGTGTTTGCGCATAGAACTCCGCGCGTATGCACGCCTTGGTGCCCAAGCAATGCGCTTCGGGGCCATGAAGCCTCGCTTTTCAGTGTATGCGAGTAGTCTCCTACGCGAAAGAGGCAGCCGCTTCGTCGTCCGGTTATCGCACTCATTAAAATGGTATTCGGCAGTGGCGTTGATTTGCACAGGGCTAGAACCATCGAAATACGGTCAATGTACATGGGAGCAACATGTTGGCGGTGTAGCTACCGTCCGTCGCATTTGCACGCGCGCTCCGGGTGGTGGGTGGACATATGCATGGCATGCATGACGCGCAAGTTTGAAACCAATCAATGCATGCATGCTACCGTTGCGGTGCATGGGCATTTCCATGACCGTGTGCCAATAATGCAAAACAATTCTCCACAATCTCACAATTTTCCAAGCTGCAAGATAAGAGCCGCTGGCTGCGCCTCGCTGGTTATAGTAATTTACATAAAGTGCTTTCGATTCCACATGGGCATGCTTATACCACCCGCACCGTGGGCAAAGCGCGGGCTCACCTCCATCAACAACAAGTTCATGACTAGCACACATGTCCGCGCGCGTGTTGTAGCACATGGCACCCATGACCAAAGCGGGGAGCCGAAATGACGGCGGGGTCGACGCGACGTAGAGACACATCCAAGAGGTCCTAGCGTCTGGGAGCTTGCGTGAAGTGGCTCGTTACATGCCCTTATCATGCATGCCCCTCGACCCCGAATGCCTTGGCTGGCGAGATGAGTATGTCATGTCAGATTAGGGGGGTATGTTTGACATGCCATAGAATTTCGCCTTTCTCGGAATGGTGTGATAATGAGCGGACTAGAAAGCCCATGCCAGCGGCTTTGTAGTCCGCCATTCGGATCTAATTTCTGAGAAAACGGCGAAATTTGTGATTTTCCGCGTGATTGCAAGATTAGTGCTATATATTTTCTGGGCGAACATCAAGTTTGCGAATATCGCATGCAACCCGGTAGCTGACCATAGGCACTAAACCATGCGCCGAGCAGCACGGGAGAGGCGGCTAACACATGTATCTTGGCGATCATGGGCGAGAAACACGCACGGTTCCTTATGTTCAGATGCCGGCATGCCGTTGGCTCAAACCGGCCACAACCCCGTTTTCCAACACTTGTTACACTCATGTTGCCAAATGACGTGCCGCGCGCACTGCACACCGTCGCATAGACCCTAGCACACCATGTGCACGCCCTGTCATGAGTTTTCCCGCAATGACCGCAACGTCACAGGTTTTGCGTGCGTTTATCAACTAGTAGAAGCGCCCCAAGCAAATCACACCCATAAAATAACATGCAGAGACTTCTGTAGATAATTTACCGTCTACCGGGAAAGTAAAATACCGGTACCAAGGACTGCGACGACACTATTCGCGTAAAAATCAACATCATCATCACAATCATCTTTTAAATTGATCAAAATCATCACATTCACGTCATCTTATCGTAGTGCGTCGGTCCGTATTCCTGTAATGTATTCTATCTAATTAAAAATACTGTTCGTACACCCCTCCACATAAGTCCGGGTTTTGCATTTTAGATCGCAAAGCGCATGCATGGGCGAGGATAACGCCGGCTGCATGTGCATACATGCCAACTACAGTGGGAATAGTTCGGGCAAACGCCTATTGTGCGCTTTATACCCACCCGCGCGACAACACGACCATTTGTGGGCGCCCTTGAAAAAACGCGAAATCATTGCATGATGCGTTGGCGCTAGAAAATTGTGGGTTGCGCCAACCGTCCAAACCTATGGAAATAGCGGCACTCGTCGCACCAGACTCGGTGAATACGGCCCTTGACATAAGTTGCACACACCGTGCGTGTAGGCCACTGAAAGCATGTCGCTATAGGCACGACGTGACACCCCAACGACAAGTTGGCCATTGTGGGGGGCAGTTTTGGGGTGAAAACGCTGCTGTTTCTGTGGCGAACGCACGTAGGAGAGGCGTTCGATGGCCCCCTTGGCGTAGGGCAATGCTCTACTATGGGGGCGCGTGATGGAATGCCAGTTGCACCGTTTCGTGGGCGGGGTGGCGCGGTAGGGGCGTGGACTTTAATTAATATGAAATTCCTTGAAAAATGCTGTGGAAAATGGCATTTTGGCTGGTAGGTGTGTGTATCGCTAGGAGGCGGCACATGCCAAGTGTTGGTGGTCCGTGGTCATCCACACACATAACGCTCTCGCGCAACCGAGTATGGGGCTTAGACACGCACTTGGCGCAAAGCCACGCGCACGACATGGGTGGGCACATGAGGCAGTGAGGGGCAACTTGGATGATCATCTTTGGGGATTTTTCCCGGGGCCCCAAAAATCGATTTTTGATTTTGGAAGACTGATTTTGACGCAGATTTGAACGAGCAATTGCGTGGTATTTTTAAACAGTTTTTCTGAGCAAACCCTGAGAAGTTTTAGCGTTTTAAAGCCGAGGGGGTGTTGCTGAGCGTGGCCAACACTGATGCCATGTCAGTATCGCAACGCGACATGTACTAGCAGCGACCCACACGGCTGCACCCCAACCAAATGCACCCGAGCCCCTCACCAATGTGTTTCCTCACGCGTCCATGGCCATCCCGCCGTGTGGTTGTCTATTCACGCGCGTCGGCGTGTGCGCGATACCGACCCTGGTTTTGGTGCAGTTGCAGGCGACGCCCATCCACGCACCAAGTGCAGCGTGACACCCTAGTCAAAGGTCTTTAAGCTTCGGTTTGAGCCACTCGTTATGCAGGTCTTATAAAACCCTCTGAGATTCCAGGGTTTCATCTCATATAACCTACGTTCAGGTACCCTAGACTTCTGAAGTCTTGAGACTGCCGAAAAGGGACCCCAAACTTATGTGGAGGGGTGTAGATTTGTCTTGGAAAATGAGCAATACCTATTAGCGTTTTCCGAAATTGATTTGCAACACGACTAAAATATGCCCGTTGTCAGATTTCTTTCAAGAAAAGACAAAATATCAAGATGTTTTCTTTTTCTATTCTAATTGCCGAACTTCCATCCTAAAACTCTAGTTTAGTTCTTAACGACAACATATATCAGAGCCCGCGCGGGCGGCTGTATTAGGGTTTTAAGTACTGCGTAAAGTACACGTGTCGCGTCCTCTTCCGCCGTTGCCACCGCGCCATGTATAACGAACAAAACGACCTCAAACACGCCGCCGTTCGCGCATGACCCCTCCTTGACGCGTCGCTGGCGTCATTTGCAGTGCGTGGCAGACTCAGTGCCATATGCCTCTTTATATTGTTAACAAACATACACGGAATGAGTAGTGACGAACCGATAAAGTTCCGCCGCGTTTCCATGCGGTACGTGCATTGGGGAATTCGGCCGCCCGGGGTGGAGGTGGAGGAGCTCCCTGACACCTGACGGGGGCGGAAGACTTACAACTGCCCCCACAAGCCGGCCAAGCTGGCCCGATTGGGTCAAAAAACCAGAACCAAATACCGTGATCGAGCCACGGCGGCAGTCTGGCAAGGTCCGGGGGGGACCGCACAAAGCGAACTAGAGCTGCGATGGCCGCTCCCAAATCGGTAAAGAAATTTCAAAAGAGACATCGCCGGAGGCTCTGGCTTGCGAGATCTGCCGGCCTCCTTGCGGAATTCGGCGGCTGGCGGTGATGAGTCCGACGACTCGTGAGAATATACTGCAAGTACGGTTGAGCTTGTCCGCGAGTGTTGACTGCATGACTCTCGCGCTTCCGCTTCGTGAAGGCATTTTCAGCACGTCCAGATTGCGCACCCACATCGGTCGTCCCCGTAGTGTGTACCTCAAGAGACCTGCCGGGTCCCCTAGACGAAGGACACCGCACGGCCCCTCTCCTTGATGCGGTAGTTCTTGTTGTCACGCTTCCGTGTGAGGTGCATTCAGCACCCAACGCTCTGCGCAAAACAAGTGCCGACCACTCGTAAATTCCACGTTTGAAAGGCATGTGATGTGACACCCATCCGACAATATATGCGCGCATTGCAGAATGCTTGCACTCACCTTCGCCGACGGAAAGCTTGTGGCGATGGCGGTGCGGATACCAGGGCCCTTGTCGGAAACGACGGCAAATGGTTTTGGTCGCCGCCCAAACGATAACTCCTCGCATAAATAAAGGACACCACGGAACAATGTGCATACATACTGCGCCTTCGCTCTTTGATCTTGCGAAGCACAACGCAATCGGCCGGAAGGAGTTCACCATGTCGACGTTGCTCGTTGTTGGCGGTGGTACCCGCCGTCATCATGACCCATATATACTAAACGATTCCTTCTGGGTGCCGTCGGTCATGAAGTGCATTAGCCGTAGCCGTAGCCGTAGACTCCTCAATGAAGCCTTCCTCCGCCTCGTCATGAATGCCAAATTTCGCAGTACGAAGAGCCCATCCGGCTCCACATCATCGATGTTCTCTAGAGTAGAAAGCATGTTGGAATCAGCCTACTCCCGACTGTCGGCGAAAGAAGACAAGTGCTTTTCGCCCTTCGCCTCCACCGCAAGCGCTTTTTTCCCGATGTGGTCGCAACTTCTTCAGAAGTTCGGGTCGTCCCCCCCCCCCCCCCCCCCCCCACCCCTACCGGGGACTCCCGCGTCTCGCAGCTCCTACACCGATACCCAATTCAAGGCAATCTTCGGTCTAAGGCCGAACTCCGTGATAAGTGGCTTCAGCTTTGGTCGCAGAGAGTGCGGCACACCGTCCTTATCGGGCAACACCGTTGACGAGTGCACGGAGTTGCTGAATTCGACACCCCAAGTTTGTTTCGATTGAAGTTGAATATATCGTAGTTGGGCATGACAAGCGGCATGAGTCTTGCACGCAAAGATCTTCCCAAGGACACGAGGCGTTTCATTCAAGTTAGTCCGCGTGGATTTGTGGCGAATGCTTGTATGTGCAATTAATTCATATTACGTACTACGTCACCTTGGTGGCTTTAGAGGTATGCATGTAGCGCGCCACTGGATTGCCCAGTCCTTGACATCAAGCGAGGCCGCTTCAAGGCTGGCCCACTCGTGCTCGTGTTTGCGCCGCGGTATCCAATGGGGAGCGTTTTCATCTGCGTCCTCATCGGGTGGGCGCCGTGTGTTGGCTCCAGGCTGTGACATGGGATGTAGGTGTGGTTGCGGGCCGCCCTCGCCATAAATCCAACGGTGTGGGGTACTTGCGGTGCGTGGTGCCCCAACGCGCCGCGAATGGCTTAGCTTGCGCCGGAGTATCATGGTCCGCTGGACGAGCGTAGCTGCCTTGCTGCCCTCCATTGTCACGCACCGATGACATCGATGGCGATGGCGTATCGACAGGGACAACATGGACACTATCCAGCGACCGCTCCGCAAACGGAGTCAGCAACTCCTTTGCCTTATCCGCGCCGAGGGTCGGCTCGAAGTACTTCACATATGGATATGCTTGCACCGCATTGCCGTGCAAAAACTGAAACATGCACATCGGTGGCATCTGAGGAGCCTCCGAAGGTCGCCATGTTGACTGGGAGCAGAAAGTCTTAGGTAGAAAACATATGCGGTGTGCACGGACGAGGGGGTGGGAACCGGAATGCAGGCGAAAAACCGTTATTGCCGGGACAAATTGTGAAATATCTTACAACTTCATCCCCGCTTATTAGTTTTCTATGTTACACCTACCATCTGTCTTGCAGCCCGGCGGCACGAACCATAAGGTCCATTGATTTAATAGTGCGTAGCGTGCAACCCTCTGAAGGCATATCCCGTCTCCTTTGTGATTTCCTTTTTGATTTGTTGTAAACCCCTTTTCCGTCCCTACCGTACGGCCGTACACTAGTCCACACTGGCCGGGCATTACAAACCCAGCCAGTCTCTCTAAACGATAGCTTCCGCCGCCCACTATCCCAGCGGGTGCAGCTACGACACCCTCCATGCACGTCCTCCCCGCCTACCCCTTCCCTACCAGCAGAGCTGTAGCGCTCCGGCTTAGGCAGCCGAGGCGTCCCGCCGGCAGCATTGAAGATGCTGGACTTGGGGGCAGTCGGGGGCGCTTAGGGGTTGGCCTAACCCAGCGCGCAGAATATACCTCGAGCGGGATGAAGGGGCGACGAGGGCTTTGGTGTGTCCCGCGGATCGGTTGTGCGCGGGAAGGCGGGGGGGGGGGGGGGGGGGAGTTGGATTCCGGCAGTGGTGCTGGGGATTATGGCCCGATGTGCGTCGCGGGTGAGAAGTGTCCGCGCTCTGGCGGTTGTGCCCTTGAGCCGGTTGTGGCAGAAGGCAGTGCCTTTAGGCCACAATGCACCCATGGATGAGTTCAACGCCGTGGTGCCAGGTGCATATATGACTCTCCCTCCCGGCGTTCAACGTCGTGACCGGGAGCTATAATTCCCGGGGCTTGAAGCCCATGCATGGTGCTAGAGTTCAAGACCATGATGGGGTACGGGGTCAAGTACATTGTAGTGCCCGGGCCATCATGGTTGTGGATCGGTTTGAGCGCACCAACGCACCATGTTGGGCGACACGCAACGGGGGCGCGATGGCAGTGCGGGATGCGGCGTGGGACAACACGGAGCCGGGACATCATGTCTCACTTCGAGACACCCTAGACATATGACTGTCGGAGTACACAACGGGCATGGCCTTCGGCATAGTCGGTTAGGCGAGCAAGTAGGGGTGCACCGCACGGTCGTCGCTGTCGCATGCTGCTTGGCATCGGATCATGGCGACCTCTCATCGGCTCATCGTGGGGCGCTTGGTGCACCACCCGAGCCGGAGCCCATCGCTCGGGAGGCCTTGCTCGCCGGATATTTCATCGGGGTTCTGAGTTATTAAGTGGCAGATCGAGAGCGTGCACGCTGCTTCGTGAGGCGGCGTAGATTCATCCGTCACCCCTTTGCCAAAGCTGCACATTACCAACAGCGCGGCTATGGATATCCACTGCACACACGCTTTGCCTCTCAACCCCCGTTGCCCGGACTCTCAACTAGCTAGACGCATCATTCATCCGTCCCGCCTCATCATGCGGGTTGACGGGTTGCGGGCAGCTATCAAACGGCTGCTTGTGTTGATCTCCTAGTACTGCTTTAGCGGTGGATTCGTTACTAGCGCTTTAGTAATATACACGAGCCAGATGACAAATGGAATTAAACTATGCAAATATAGCGCTATAAACTCGCTTATAACTCGCTTATCGTCGGGGGTGGCGCGTTAGTCGCATATAGCGCTAGCGCTGGCGGCAGCCTGCACTGATATAAATATGCTCGGCCGCTATAATCGCTGGGCGATTTAGCATTTTCTTATCATTTTTCTCCGGCGTTTAATTACTATGTTGTAGATTTTCGTGGAATCGAATCCACGAGTACCAGTACACTAGTACAGTACTACTTGCAGTCGCTCGCTTTACGCCTGCCACCCCCATGCGCTCGTTGTTTTTTCGCCCCAGGGTCAGGACCGGCAACGCATAATGAATGATGCGGCAACATACGCTCGTAATCCGCTGACCGACGATTCTGATCCTGTCTAGCCAAGCTCAGGTGATGGGGGGGAGACTGCACAGGGGACGGCTGACTGACGCGGCCTGGAGAGATCTGCGTACTTTCGGCGGGGGACTCTCAACAGGCTGCATAATATCGCCAGGAAAAACATGCACACTTGTGCAGGGCACATTCTCCCCACAGCGGTGCCGCCCTGGGTGTTGCTCAACAGAAGCCAGCAACTCCCCGTAGTTTTAATGCGGGGATAGAATGGCTGCCCTTGCCGTGAGATAGCTTTGTCACAAGTAAGCACATTGAGCAGGGCAACTAAGCGACCGCGCCAGTGCTGCGTCCCCTTTAGTCCCAGTCGATATGGACTTGTCGGTAACAAGGCTGGCCTTCACCGCTATGCTGGCCAGCCTGGCGACTGCTGTCTTGTTCCGAAAGCGGTGGGTGCCAATGTCTATGCGCGCCAATCAGCGAGTCTGACATGCCTGTACACTTCGTCGGCCAGTCCTTGTCGCATCACTTAAGTGCATTGTACACTCTTGCGGCTACAATCTCTCCACTGCAGTCTGCGATATACGCTCCTTTTGGAGCCGGCCCCGCTTGCTTGGAACTGGTGAAGCATGTGGCTGCGTCCCTCACCACTCTACATCCTCTGGGCCGTGTAGGATTGCTCGATACCTTGGAGCTCTTGCGGTCCGCATTCTGGCCAACAAAGGGATATCTCTACAAGCTGACAGCGTTAGCTGTTGGAAGGTCCAGCACTTGAACATATCGATTGACAAGGTGTGTCCGCTCCCCGCGCCTCTGACCCTCTGACCCGACATACACGTACCTCTGGCAGCGTATTCACCCACTGTGAGGGAGCTGCCGTATATTGATCCATTCAAAGCTGGAAACTCAGCATACAACGTGCCCGTCTGATGCGGCAGGGCTTGATATCTCAGATTTTCATTGAGCACGCCGCGCTGTCCTGCACTCATTGGCTGTGGGACATACTGTGGGCTGGATTCTGGCGGAGCGGGTGCAGAGACACGCAGCTGAAGGTCGCCGTCACTGGCGCGCAACTTGTGCTCAGACAGCAATCACGACCTGCGTCGCAGAATCCAGCGAGGGCAAAATCCTCGCTCATTGCCCAGCTATGGGCACGCATCGTACTACCAGGGTTACTCCGGTGCCTTCATGCTTGCACGCCGTGCTTGGTGATAGAGGTGAAGCAAGCTCACGCGTCATCCAGTGTCTGCTCGGTGGACGGGAGTAGCGGCCCTCTGATAGCGTCTGCAGCAGCCGAGGATCTGTCTGTGGCAGTATCATTTGTGCGTGACGCAAAGGCACTGAACATTATGGGCAAGCTCAGCAAGGTCACACTTGGAGCGCGTACCGAGGCACAGCACCGCGACACTGCAGCCCTCAGTGCGTGCGACCTCACCATTTACGCCCCAGTGGAATATTCAGCGAGGTAGGTGCCCATGTGCTGCCTCGTTGATGTTGCATGTAGCATGTCTAGGAGCTCTGTGCTGTACGGAAGGATTTGGCTCATTTGTCATCCCCCTGCTGCGCAACAGGCCAGTGTTGATGCAAGATACCTCTGTGTCATGGGAGTCTGTCAGGGTGCAGCTTGATTCAGACTTTGGTGGTCTCATCGATTCACTTGCGCTGACTAAGCAGCAGCGTGGAACGTCTGGGAGCAAGCCGGACAGCGAGGAATCTGGCAGACACGATCTCCATACAAAGTATCATGCTGTGCACAAGCTTGCGCACACGGTGAGTGCAAGGCTATCTGTTCCTGAGATGAGAAGTGCGTGCAAGGCAGAGGCAGTCATACCTACTGCGAGGGTGCATCTGCAAGGGGGCACTTGATGATTGGTTATGTTATGCACACACAGGGGAAGGCTAGTATTGATTCCATGGACATCCAGATTCAGTGCGACCAAGACAGGGCTTGCTATGTGCTGGAGGCCAGAACCTTGCGATTATGTTCCGGCTCAGATGACATCAATACCTGCAGGGCTGGCACTCGGGCCGCCGTCAATCTCCAGCTAGCCATCCTGTCAAGTACTGTCTCCCTGCACGACTCAGGAGCCGCTCACACTCTTGCAGTTCTTGTGGAATCTTTGGTTGTGGGTGCCGCTGGATCACCAGCGGCGCAAGGGGAGCGTCGGGCAGGGTTTGAGGAGCTGCAGGTGGATGCCAGGCAAATTAGTGCAGAACTGCAGAGCCAGGTACTTGGGCTGCCTGAGGAGGGCCATATCCCCCCCCCCCCCCGCCCCCCCCCCCCCCCCCCGGCCAGCGCCCCTCTCCCACCCAGCGTCTTGCTACCGTTCCCCAGTATAAACGCCAGGGCTGTGGACATGAAGCCGAGACTGTTCTCACCTTTCAATGTGTGCGCGCATGTGAGAATTCTTCAGACAAGCAGGTTCCCAGACCACAACACTGCAAAGCCCCCGCTGGAGGCCAAGCGCGGGCCTTCCATCTTCACTCTAGAGAGTCCGAGCATCAGAGTGCAGCAAGTGGCCTCAAAGTCGGCTGGGCCATTCCTGCTGTGTGCTGGCGTGTGCATCTCAAAGGCATACTTGGCTGCCAGTTCTCAGGACTTGCGCTTGCTTGCTGCGATTGGCGCCGCCTTCCTTGACCGGCACTCCATGAAGGCTCGCAAGAGACGGGAGGTGCCCACCAAGTTGCCAGGGGCTTCAGGGCGCATGAAAACGGTACAAAGCGTACGGTTTGATGTCCGCAGCCTCGAACTCATGTACACAAGCAGTCCCGTTTTGTCAAAATACACAGCGGGTGAAGGTGCGCCCCTTCCCCTCCGCCACTCCCAAGCCTGTACTCCCAGCGCTCGTCACATCTTATCTGAAAGCCTTTTCCTCATCTCCGTTGCATGTCTTACTCACCACCAGCGCTGGCTTGCAGAGAACCAAACCCGCTTCCTTATTGGAGGGACGATATCTGCCACTGATCTCTCACTTGACTACACGAGCTCCAAGTGCACCATGGATTGCAGCGTTTTGAAGTGGGGATGCTCTCCCTGTAAATCTCGCCTGTGCGAAGCGCCCTCAACCTGCGAGGACCACATGGATGTACGGGCAGCTAAAATCTGCTGGGACTGTACCGACGGTGGCGTTCCCACATGCCTGGTCGCAACCTCCTCAATACAGGCATCGCTGGGCTTCATTACACCGCTTATCTTCCTGAAGGTTGGTGTGGCGCCCCAGCTTGACCCGTCTTCGACTTGTGCATACTGCACTGCACATATCACTTGTGTGCTGCAGCTATGTCTCACCTCCCCCTCCCCGCCCCCACACCTCACCCACAGATGTCTGAGGACGCAAAAGCTCTTGGAGCCCGCCTTCATCGGGGTACCACCCAAGTCACGAAAGCTGAACACACCACTCCAAAGATGCAGCGACTTGGGTCCTTGGTCACCCTCGATTTGCTGGCGATCAACGTGAAATCACAGTGGCCCGGTGGTGTCACGGCAGAGGTAGCCACCAGTCGTATTTATGGTGAGGACATCATGAAGGGTGTCTCCATGGATGGTGTTGAAGCCAAGCTGCAAGACATGTCCGTCGCAACCTGTCAGCATGCGTCCTTTGCATTCAGCAGTGCAGACACGTGCAGCAACTCCGCCACGGTATGAAATGCTGAGTAGCACATAACACTTGCTTTGCAGCTGTGCGCGCTATATCCATGCCATTATCTTGCTGCATATTCTGTATCTTCTGAGCGCCCAGACTTGGCCCTGATTCCCGGCAGGACACCTTGAAAGTCTGTCTTGACACCGTGGACCTCCGACTCCCGCACGAGCTTCAGCTGGGGACGCATATCCGGGACATCAGCGTTTCGTTGGCCGCCATGCGTAGTTTCTTGCAAGGGACGAAGGAACATTCCAGCAAGAACAAATCCAGGGCTCTTGATGTCATTCTCTCGTTGACAACGGTCACGGTCAGAGCGTGCCTCCCTCCATGGGAGGCTTGGCTATCCTCACACAGCAAGGCTCTGTCCAGCGCTCGCTCTGGCATCCTTATCATGGACCACGCCAGAGAGGCAGGGGAAGCATCCCTGCAGGGCCTGTCTCAGCCTTGGCGGGGTCGCTCAGTTCCTACCACAGAGCCCTCAGCAGCAGCGGGAGCCGGCCTGTCGACTATCCCCAATGCTGATACAGCCTGTCTGGAATGGAGGCTGTATCGCGGTGCCAAGGTTTGGCACACTTGCACCCATGTTTGATAACTTGCGTCTTACCTGCTTGAGCTGCCACATTCGTATGTGGACCTCTCAGTCTGAATGTATTATCAGCAGGAACTTCTGAAGCATGATGAGGCATTGGCTGAGAACTGCTCAGTGAAAATAGCATTGTCGAGCGTCAAGGTGCGCTCTTTGAATCATGTCTGCCCTACAGAGCCTGGGCTGGAGACACTATGCAGTCAAACCTAAATTATCTTGGGTTTGGCCGCGCTTCAGGTCACATCATCAATTCTACCGAGTGAGGGGGCACTCAACTTCATTTCAAGCGTCGACGCATCATCAGCGGGAGTCCTGCAGAGCGCTATCCGCTTCCTTCATGTGGATTGTAGTGCCTCGTCGGCCAGGGTATGGATCGGGGGCGTGCCAGAGGTATCTGCCCTTCCTCCTGAGGAATATGTATGCCCCACGCCCCACCGACATTACATTTGCATGCCAACAACCAGCAGAGCTGACATATGGAGTTGCCGCACAGGAATTGGTCAAGACGGATGGCGTCCGTCTTGTTGGGCAGATAGCAATGGCTAAACAGGCCGTCAGGCAGGCCGAGCAGATATCGCTGCTGGTGCCACTGCATAGCACCCTTCAGCTAAACCAAGAGCTATCAGTGCCAGCCAAGTTCTGTAGACCGCCATGGAAGCTGTACACTGATCTCAAGGTACATGTTTGGTCCCCTCTTTGCGTAGCTGTGAACGCACTCCTGAATATGTTTCCGCGGCACGAATATGAAGCAATCCGCATCTGCAATGTGCGTAGTTCCCGCACTTGTGCCATCCATCATGCTGACACGCGATATCTCTCAACAGGCGGATCTGCAAAAACTGGAGTTTGGGTACAGCAACGCCATGCAACCGTTGATCAAGCTGGCGATTAATTCGCTCCGGCGTGTGACAGCGCCGTCCGCTGCAGACTACGGCGGTGTTGCATCCAGTGCTGGGGTCAGGGCAGCAAAGACTTTCCCGTGGTGGGACCGGCTTCGGTATCAGTGGCGTGGCAAAATGAGCGTGCATTGCAGCTCGGTGTGTGGACGCCTGGCCTTTGGGCTGTCTCCAAATGCGAAGGAGCAGGAGCACCTATTTGTACAGATGGGTACCTTGCAGGTCCGCCTCCCTGCCCCCCTCTGCTATTCCCTCCCATTTTACCACCCTTCCCCATGGCGCACACCGCTTCAGTGGCTCCTGTATTCCCAACATCATACACCTTTACCACAATTATTCAACTGCTCAGTGATCGCAAAGCAAAGAGCCAACAGTTAGTATAGCACCATACCCATTATAATCCGTCGGAGTGCTTATCCAATATGGCCGTCTAACTGTGTCGAGCCACGACTTCTGTGCGAGATTCGCAACGCGTTGTAGTATATATTGTGAGCCTTCCCTTGATCTATCGCGTAGCATATCAACGTTATCTCCACACATAGTACTTATATATTGACTATGTAAGCCTGAATTCATGTTTGCACTGATTCTGATCGTTTTTTAACAGGTCAAGCTTGGCCAGAGAAGACAGGTTTCAATGTCCGCGAAGGAGCTCGAAGCCTGTGGGATGCCACCTCCGAGAGGCTCATGCACATCCTGGCTGCAGTTTGAGGGTGCATTGCCGTTGATACACTTTCCAGTCATAACCCTGGACACATCCTTCAATTGCACCATGCCTGGTACGCTGCTCCTCCGCCTCACGCGCTTTAATGGCTACTGGACATGTGTCTGCATTGCATTGCAATGTTTCTCTCTAAAACTCTCGGGCGTTGTTGTGCGGCCGCGGCAGGTGGCCGGGCTCAGGACGCCCACTACCTGTGGCCGGCGCTCCATCATCAGCCCTCTGCTGACGATTCTAGCACGCAAGGCCCAGTTATTGTCGCAGACTTATTCCGAGCAGAGCAGATTCAGGTCAACCCCTCGTTGGAAAAGTGTACAGTAGTTGAGGAGTGATGCTGATGTCTGACGTAGCCCCATGATGTCTGTGCCTTGGCGGAATGATAGGTGACAATTGCCATCGAACTTGCGCAAGCGCAACCCAGCGAGCTGGGCAGTGGATCGTCGCTGCCCCATCCGCAACACTGCGCTGCGGCCACTCTGTTCATTGGCGAGAGGCAACTCCTTTGGGCACAATATTGGATCAGGAAAGCGAAGAATGCGCCCGTTTTCATATCTCAAGCTGGCCGGATCCGCGAGTTCAAGGCACCTCGCCGTGTCAAGGACCCCACAGCGAAATCCATTCCTCGTTTGGTGGACGATCTGGACATCAGCGCTACTGTGGTGAACTTTGAGGTGAGTACCTTCTTTCCAGTAATTCACGGCGCGGGCATCCCGCTCGGGCACAATGGCGCATGTGACGGCCGCTGTCTTTGCGCAGGTGTACCATTGCGCCAACGATTTTGATGACCCATCCTCCAGGCTGCATGCGTGCTGTGACAACTTGTCACTCACCATGAGCCTCAAACGGCAAAGTGCGGCCCAGGCGCGCGGGTGTAGTGCTGCAGCTGCCACAGGTATAGTGGGACACATTGCAGTTTGCGGTGGAAGCATGTCGGTGCATCTTGGTCTGCTTGAACCTTGGCCCTGTATATCCATCACTATTGGCTCACTGTGCCCTTGATGATACTCGTTACTGCTGCAGTTTCAAAGCAACCACCCATGCAGTCTGCACGGCCATGGGTCATGGAAGCTCTGCTATTGGACCTCATCAACACCAGAGTAATCTTGACTGCTGATGGGGGCACAGAAGGGGCAACTCCTCACTCTTACGTGGGTGCCAAAATGCCGATGCCAAACCTCATGGGAACCGTGGGTTCATGGCAGCCGAGTGTAGATTTTATTCACAACTGTCTGCTCACAGGATCTTCGGCCGTCGTCGAGCAAGGAGCGCATGCTTCGTACACTCTTCTCTGTTCCGCCACCATCGCCTGGCACACCTAGCACGCCGTTCAGCAACACTGTTGGCACCGGTGGGGACGATGTCATCAACGTAGCAACCTTCAGCCTCAAGAAACAATCACCGCTGTCTGTGGCTGATTCACACCGGAACCCGCTGAAAATGCTAATTCAGGATGCGAGGCTGTACATCAATGGGTGCGGCACCCTTGCGGTGCTCGTCTTGACATGCATGTGGTGCATGATGCGCTGAGGTGTTTCCTGCCGTCAAGATGCTAACGATTGCACGACGCCTACAGGGACACTCCAGATGCCGTGGTATCAATGCTCGATCAGCTTTCAGGGGCATTTGGACCGGAAGCGAGGGGCACGGTTCCAAAGGCACAGAAAGCCGCCGATTTATCTGGAGGCAACACAGCAGGCTCACTACATGCAAACGTTCCTAACGCACCACAGAGCACCGGGCAACCGTCACCTGCAGTTCCACCTGATCCGGCCTCAGCGACGTCTCATGTTGGAGATCAGAGCCCAGCTCCTGCGCGCGAAGAGCAAAAGCCGTCTGCCAGAGAGCGCGAGGGCGATTTGCTTCACCTGCTTCTGAGCGAGCAGGTGGAGACAGAGTCAGGGGAGGCCAACCGTGATGGCACGGGTTGTGGCACTGTGGAGGCGGATGTGGATGGGGTAAGCGCCTTGCGATGCGCCATAAGCCGGCTGTGCTTGTAAACGTCACTCCAGTGGGTGACATGCTACTTGCCCCTCTCACCAATCCCAACTCTATTGTGTCCTGCTCTGCGCACCAGGTCATGCTCACGGTGGATCTCACGGTACACCACTTTCAGATGGTGATACACAGCCTTGAGAAGAATGGCCAGTTTCTTGTCTGCGCAGACACAGCGCAGCTGCAGGGCACTCGTGGGAGTGTGCTCGAAGCTCCGACACCTTGCGAGGCTCGACGTGCGGCAGCCGGCTGTCCGCGTCTGACTAGGAGTGAGCTGGTCTTCAGTATGGAGCGCATGCAGGTGCCTCCCCAATACCACAGGGTGTGCTCGTCTTGTTGGGCAGCACAGTAGTAGGGCGTCCCACAGGCAGTGCTCCTGCCAGCGTGATGATAAATGGGTCCGCTGTTCTGTTCTTGCTGCCAAGGGAGCACGGGGCAATTGACACATAGTCGGTGTGCACACGGCCTGGTTGCACAGGGATACATAACCCAGACAGACATTGACCCCAGTGCACGCGTCCGATGGCTGGCGGTAACAAATGGCACTCTTGCTGCACCGCCGTCCTCGCTGGTGAGGCATCCAATACCCCCCTTCCCCCCCCTTGCAGAGCTCCACGCCCTGTCGCCCCTTCGCACTTTCACGGAAACAAAAATCTTGATGTTATCCTGATCAGGCTCATTCATGCACACTCTACACCTTTCAGGTGAAACAGGTGCTGCAGCCTGCCAGGGTGGAGGTGAGGATGATCAAGGACCGCGCGCCGAGTGCGCTCGCGGGCCGCCATCCACCCAGTCCAACACGCTCCTCGCCAACTGAACAAACCGGGCAGAGCATGCGGCTGTTGGTTACCGCATCAGGGCTGGACATGGCTCTGAACTCTCGCGAGTTCGGCATCATGGCAAGCTGTGGAGCGTTCATGTCGATGATTGCGCCTCCGAAATACCTGTCATTGATAGCCCACGAGCGCCATTTGATGAGCAGCAGCAGAGGCAGCAACGACAAGCTGGATGCCAGGCGCCAAGATGTCCTGCAACTTCGCCAGCATCTGGGCACGCTCAAGAATGTTGTGCACGAGCTTGGAGCGCCCGGCACTGCAAGCGAGGGTTCCAGCAGCCTTGATGTTTCAGGTAAGCTGCCGGATAAGCGCTTCTGAACTCCCGCAGTACACGCCCATGCGCGACTGTGTGCGCGTGTGCGCCAGCATGTGCGGCTCTGTATACATTATTCTCAGCTCCTCACGAGCCGATACTCCTCGAATGGACTGCTATTATCTGCCTGCAAGGATCGCCCTGAGGCAGGCCACAACTGTGCGCGACGCAGATGGGGCGCCTCTGGCTGAGCTGCACTCGTCCCTGTCAAGGTGGGTTGTCCCCTCTCCCCGGCTGGCCGTGCCTGGCCAGCCGTCACAATTTGTCCGTGCTATTTCATCATCGAAACCGACTTCCCTGTGGTGTTCCCAGGTGTCTGCACGATGCTGCTCGGCTTGCAAATTCACAATCCCAGGAGAACAACCCGGAAGAACCGTCTCATGCGAACAGATCTCTGTCACACCTGGTAAGGTTGAATGAACGCCTAGGGCCACATCCGCCGAACGAATTGGAACTGAGCAACCTCTGTGGCGCATTCTGGTGGGTTCATGCAAAGGCACGCCTGCTATCAACCTGCGCTCTCAGTTGCCGCGTCCATCGTCCATGTCCAGGTCCTGCGCTGCGGGCAGTTGATGCACGACGAGGCTGTGACCGCACTGCACGTCCAGGAAGGCCTCTTATTCGAGCTGGCAATGCAAGAGAAGCGTCGCGCAGCAAAGTCCCCGCGATCGGGGGAAAATGTCCTCAGTCTGGAGGTGATACTTGGCACCGTCAAACCTGCTGCCAAGGCGCCGGCGCTGTATCCCTGCCTCTGACTATCTGCCCGTGGCCACGCGTGCAGGTGGCACACGTAGGGTTGTCCCTGCTCCAGGATGGTGACAAGCCATGGGTACGCGGCGGCTTGGACGGGATTTCCTTTGCAAGGGTTGCCAAGGTGGACAAGTCGGGGACAATCCAGGTGGGCTTGACAAATTGACGCTTCACACCTACCTGCCCACTGCCCGTCGAGTATGTGTTGAGTTCCTGGGTGCTTGCCGCGAGAGAGTGTACAATTCTCAACACCGCTCGATACCCCCCCTTTTGCAGGCCAGCATAAGGAAGCTCGAGCTGCATGATGCAGAAGGCCGACTGCCGGCCACCAAGGGCACTGGCAACGGGGTCATTCTCGCCCACTGGGACCCTTCTCCAGCTTCTGAGAACGACCCCACGCTTACGCTGCATGCGCGCCATGGGCCGCACACCTCTGGGAGCCAACTCGTCATGCAACACCTCGAGGTGGTGGTCCACCCACTGGGCATGCATCTCACCCAGGCGCTGGCCTCCCAGCTGAACGAGTAAGTTGATCCTACCCCCTCTACGAGTAACGCGGCGGCGCCACTCCTGCCCCATTTGCGGCCGTGGTCGTCGCTCTGTACGGTGACATGTTGCCGACTGTATTTGCATGCTCCAAACGGTATGCCCACCGTCGTCCGCCGCAGGTACTTTGAGCTGGCGTCTGCCGACACACACGAGCGACGCGCAGCGCGAGCAGAGGAGTTTGCTTCCACACTGCAGAACCTTCCGCGCATAAAGCCACACGCGCCGCAGTACGCCCCCCCCCTTTGCCTATTGTCCTTCCGCCAGCCCTGAACCCTCAAGGCATGTGCTGATCCACATCTTCATTATTTGGACGCGGCGCTCACTTTGGAACGAACCCGCTCTGGTGGCCAACAGAAGCAGCACCCAAGCTCAGGCGGATGTCGGGAGGGACCTTCAGGATTTGGAGGCAGACAGTGAGCCCGATGGCGACGCTGACGCTCCGCTGGGGCTTGCGAAGCGAGGCTCTGTTTCGCTTCACTCGTCCCCGAAAAAGATGGCCGAGGCGGAGTCTATGGAGGCTGCTGAGCCTGCTGCCGCTAGCCAGGCGAGAAGGCACAGGAGGACCGTCTCTGATATGAGTGTACTCAGCACAACAGAGACCAGCAGCCTGAGCAGCGGGCTTGGGGCCAAGTATTCCATCGGCGGGGACAGTGAGGAATGGCGCCCGGCACCCATAAGCATTGACAATTTGAGCGGCGCGGACACGGCGCAGGGCCCTGCTACCCCTGCGAAGAAGTCCGTGATCCGCTTCGCTCACGTGAGGATGAACCAGGTACGCCATCATCGTGCACGGTTGCCCTGTTGTCCAGACGAGGCTCGCTGTGGCTTGTTATGTTGATGATGTTGATGTGGATGTGGATGTGGTCTGTGGCCCTGGTTGGCCGCGCAGGTCAACCTGATGATCACATATGCGGGCGGCCCCGTAACTATTCGAGATTGGCAGATCGTGCTGGACACGCGCGTGTACAAGCAGCATGTTGGGCGGTGGCACGACCTGATGAGTCGGCTGAAATGGGACATCATCAAGTCCGTTGTCAAGTCAATGGCAGGCCTGCAGGGCAACAAGCTTCGCAAGATCCGGCAGGCACTGCCGACGCCTCCTGTGGAGCCGAGTGAGCTGCACGGAGGGCAGGAGGACACCGTCGAGGCGGCGATAGAGGGCGCCATAGAGGTGAGGTCTATGACAGATCACGCCCTATGTCCCCGTCTGCTGGGCGCGTCGAGTAATCATCGGGGGTGGCTGCGCGCCCATAGGTAGGTTGCCTTATTCCCCATCCAACCCACTTTCTTGCCACAGCAGGACGCCGCAACAACCTCAACGCCAATCGCGGATGATGGCAGAAAGGCCTGGCCACCGACGCGTGCCGTTGCCAAGCCTCTTGCGTGGATGGGCTCCATGAACAAGGCGCTGTTCCACGGCAGCAGAGGCGCCGCGCAGGAGCCAGGCGGAAGCCAAGGGTCTGGTCATGCGCCGGCATCAACGAGCAAGTCGCGCGCTCCGCACATGGGGCGCAGCAGAACTAGAGCAGGCAGGGATCCCGACGCAGTAGCTGTGTCGGATGCTGAGAAGGAGCGCCTCCTGTTTGGAACGCTAACCTCCAAGAGAGAATAATGCATCGATGGCTTTCCACCATGCACCGTTTTTTTTGTCAAGATCACCCTGAAACGCAGCCAGCCAGGCATCATGGTCACCAAGTCAGGGGCTCTGCACCTGCCACGCTCCCCCAGCTGCAGCTGCCACTGTGCCCAAACATGCACGCGTGGCTGCAGCGGTGCGGCACACAGCCGGGTCCAGTTCCGTAGCAATATCATGGTTGCTTAATATTCACGGTCTAAAGGCTGCAGCCAATGAAAAACCTGCTAGACCGAGTTTACCACCACGAGCCAACATGCGTGAGCTGCTATTCTATGGGCACAGCTTTAATCGCTTAGTACACCTCCACGTGGTACTGGTTCTTCTCCTTCAGGGCAGTGAAGAACTCCTCCCAGTTCATGCCCTTATCCTGGGCCACGCGCTCCAGCATGGACTGGATGCCGGGCATCATGCCCTTGAGGCCGCAGAAGTAGATGTGGGCGCCGTTCTCCAGGAGATCGAAGACCTCTGCGCCGCGCACATGATGCATACAGCGTCAGCCCCGTTGCGGCGATGTCGAGCAGTGCCTGGAAAAGGCCTTGACACACAGAATGCACAAGAGGAGCAGGGTCTCACCGTCGGCGTACTCCTCCATCTTGTCCTGGATGTACATCTTGCCGCCGTCCTTGTTGGTCTGCACGCGGGACAGCGCGTAGTCCACCCGGAACTGGTCGGGGTAGGTGGCCAGCATCGACTGGATCTCCTCGTCGTACAGCTTGCCGTCGTCGTTGGCCGCGCCCATGAACAGCCAAAAGAGGCCGGTGAACTTGTAGTTGGGCACGTCCTCGTAGAAGCAGCGCCTCCAGAAGGAGCGCATGGGGGCAATGCCGGTGCCGGTGGCCACGCAGATGATGACGGCGTTCTCCTCCTTGGGCATCAGCAGGATCTTACCGGTGGGGCCTGTGTAGGACACACATAAACCGAGATTCCATCAGGGCCCAACATCCACAACTTGGGAGGGCACATACAGCAGCAGCACATCCATGAACATCGGCTGATACAAGCATCGGCTGCAGGTTGGGATCGTTGCGAGCGCCGGGCTGTGGGCAAGCTGGCTCTGCTGGGATCGCGTACCGGTCATGGTGATCTCCTGGCCGGGGACGGCATCGCACAGGAAGTTGGAGCAGATGCCCTTCTTGGCGGGGTCCTCGGCCTTGAGCTCGGGGTCCCAGTAGGTGGCGCGGCGCACGCACAGAGTGGTGGTCTTGCCGTCGAACTCGTCACCGTAGCGGGAGGCCGCGATGGAGTACAGGCGGGTGCCGTGGGGCATCTCCTTGCCGCGAGAGTTGACCTTGGTGCCCTGGAAATGCAAGCCAATCAACACGTCAATCCTCAGGGCTCAAGAGATCCAAATGAAAGAACCACCTTGTTGCAAAACGCAGCTGGGATGGGGCACGGCTGGGGTTCGGGGGGGTCGAGGCACGTACAGGGGGGATGACACCGTAGGACTGGCCCTCCCAGTAGGGGATCTCGCCACGGGTGTCGACGACGACGTCGCAGGTCTCGCCGGTGGCACCGGGGCCGGTGATGACCTTGACGGACTTCACGGTGGCCTTGAAGGGGGCCTTGGGGCTGAAGGTGTTCATGGGCATTTCGCCCTCCTCCAGCTCGAGAGGCACCGGGGCGCGCACGATCTTCGTGGCGGTCTCAGCACGCACCGCGAACCGGGTGGAGCGAGCCGCAGAGCGGCGGCCGCCGACGCGCACCGCGGGGCGGGCGCCAAAGGTGGCGCGGGAGGACATGACCTGGAGGGTAGACGAATCGCATCAGCGCAACATGCAAGGCACGGTAAAGGATACGCTTAACAGTGAGAATGGTTCCGAACTGCCACCGCCGCCTGCACCCCACCTGCACCGGAAGCGAGGCCCCGGAGGAGAGGGAGGGAGGAGGGGACAGGAACGAGACAACCCGATTTACGAATAAAGGGCGCTGTGTTGTTGAAAATGACGTTGAGCCACATGGGATCACATACGATCACCATTCAGGAGGCTTGGGGCAGCGAAACGCTACCGGGTGGCTGCCGTTTCCGATTGGGCGCGAGCTGGACAAAGATATAAAGGGGTGTTTGGGTGGGGATGCGGACAAACCCCGAGGCTAGGTCTGCGAGACGCGCGGCGCAAACGCCTCCGAGTGAAAGTGAAATAAATAGACACTGGGCCTCCCTACTGAGGCGTCGATCGGCAGGCATCGGCAACCGGCCAGCTCTCGCCGTGGCTGCCCCCGGAGGCCGGCAAAGCCCGCACGGCTGGAAACGCGCGGCGGCTACCAGCAGCCTTATCCTTTCGCCGGCAGACCACAGACCGCGACCGCGCGACTCCGGCGCAGCCCAAGTGACACAACCGCACACCGCGAACATCTACCGCCAATTACGCACCTGGGCGGAAGCAGCCATCTTGATGTATTCGGAATCGAGAGTCGAGGTGGTGTGGAGAAATGCAAGTGTGATAAGTGCGTCTTGTCGATGATGTTCTCATACCTGGCGGTAGGTGGCGCTACTCCGCCGGCGTGGCAGCGTGGCACCAGCGAGCCATCCGGAGCGCCGCTGGGTGTACGAGGCTGCGTCTGCTTCGAGCGTACAGGGCCATCCATCGCGCGCGCGGTATGCGGTGAAAATTGAAATATGTGATTGGCGACGTTTATTACGAAATGTAGAAGGAATGCCATCGTAACTATGGAGTCTCGATCTCAGAAATTCCATCAGAACAGGATTGCGATCGTGTGGCGAGATCTGTATGGGATTGGATCGGCGGCTAGGGGCGGTCCAGGGTAGCATATTTGTATAGTACCTCGTATTGTTTTAAAACGCTCCCGCCTCCCCTCTGACCTTTCGGACCGCTCATGACGTACCAGTGCGTACGAGGTTATCGCCACGACGGTTTGCGCACGAATGACTGGACGACGTCCTCGTAGGTACTGACTGGTAGCTTGGCGCCCGCGTGCTACTGGTCTGCCGCCGAACCGCGCCGATGCTATCTGCCGCCGAGCGATCCTCTTGCAAGCTGCCAAGGATCAGCGATGGCTCTCGACCGTCGACCAGGCGGTGGGCGGTGGATGCGCACGCGGTAGGCTGTGAAATCGCGATTGCCGACTTAACGAACTCCCTACGGATACCGTAGGTGCCTGCCGGCGGACAACAGTCAGTGCTCACCTGAGTACGAGACACCCGTGCAGAACTACGTATTTCACTGGCTCTACTCGACAGGAACCCTGGTGCGACCGCGGCCAGAAGGCGGCCTGTCGATAAACTGAATAGGCAGGTGCCGAGCCGACCACCTCGCACGGCTTTTCCGATTATTTTCGAAACACTCGCGTGTTCGCTGTGCAGCGTCAGCTGGCGCGTGTAAGCATTACGACCATTTCCTCTGCTGGCTGTCGCTGACAGCGTGACGCCACCAGCGCGGCCCATAGAGACGGCGGAGGTGTCGGCACATCTGCCATGCATTCCATGAAATGCCATTCGAATGAACGCCATTCATTCGGGCGTCAGTGCCTGATGAGGCATGGTTCCCTGATGCATCCAAGTTGTCGGTGGTTGGGAATGCAAGAGCGAGCTGTATCCATACTCATTGATATCGCCATCTCATTGAGGCAAGTGGCAGATGCGCGGCTGCCGTGTGCATTCATTTTGCGGACGCCCGTAACAGCGCGCTTGGTATGCTCGCGCAAGAGGGATGTGGCGGCAAGGCAAGGCACGCGTTACATGGAGGTGCGGCAACCCTTGGCTGGCACCCACTGGCACGTCGCCGGGCGGAGGTATCCCATCATGCATGTACGCTTGACGCTGCGCCTGGCCACCGGGCCTGTTCCGACAGCCACACCTCCATGCCCCCCCCACACTCAGGGCCCCCATCACTTCTCGATGCCTTGCTGGTACCACTGGATGACATCGTAGAAGCGCGTCGTCCACTGCATGGCACGCCGTGCAAGTCAGCCGTGCGGCGCTCAGAGCGATCCCAGGCGGCGGTCCTGGACTGGCGGGGAGGAGAGTGGAGGGTGCGCTCGCGGGTTCCCACGGTGGACCCGGCGTGCGGGTGACTCACCTTGTCGTACGCGTCCGCGATGGTGGCGCGCATAAACTCCGCCGCCTGTTTGTCCGTCCTCTCCATGTGGAACCTCGCGTACAGGTTCTTCAGGGGCTCCCCATGCCCGAAGCACGGCAGCCCGGACTCCAGCATCAGCGAGACCGCCGCCATGATGGCATCCACGTTGGTCCGGGCCTGCCACGCGCGGTCCGTGAAGGAGCGGTCAGCGCGCAAAACAGTCAGCCGCCCCCTTTGCCCGGTCTCGGCACATCCGCAACCACACGCGCGGAAGGTGGGGGTCTCTCAGTTGCAGGGGGGCGCACCGCGAGGTAGCCCTTGATGCAGAGCTCCTCAAACATCTTGAAGGACGGGCTGGTGCGCTGGCCGCCCGGGTCCAGCAGCTGGCACATCTCGTGGCTCAGCTTGAACGCGGCGCTCTCAAACCGCATGTTGTTGCCCGGCGAGATCTCCAGCACAAAGCCAAAGTCGATGTGCACCAGGTGGCCTTGGGTGTCCAGCAGGATGTTGCCGTTGTGGCGGTCCTTGGCTTGCAGCAGGAAGCTGGCAACCGCGTACCTGCGCGGCGGGCAACCAGTGACGTCAGCGACGTCACGTCCACCAGTGCGGGACGCGCGGCGCCGGGGCGCGCGGGGCGGCCCACCCCGCCGACGACTTGATGAAATTGTCGCGGGCGTCCTCAAAGCGCTGGCTGCCCGGCGCGCCAAACTCGCGCCGGAAGATGTCGATGAGGCCGCTCTCCGACGTCTCGCCCAGGGACGCTCTGCTGGCGCTGTTGGGGACCACCTGCCCCCGCATGCCGCGGATACGCATAGACATCAGCACACATGCCACCCTTTGGGTCGAGCACACCGCAGCATTCAATTGGGGACGCAGGTCCCCCCCCCTGAGGGGTCAGACAAACACCTCCAAAAATGGAAGGATGACCTTATTCGTGGGACCGTCATGTCGATCGCGTGGAACTCAGGAGGGGGGTGATCAGGCCGCGAAGTACCAATGCGCACACCGCACGTGCCGCTAGGTATAATATCCCCACAGTGTGACTCCACAGTTTATTAGGATGCAAGCTTGGCAATTAAAAATATAATGGAAAGGGGTAGAAAATGAGTTAAAGATTTGGATTCTTTGAAGGAAAACTGGCTGGTATGTTGTCGTCGTATTGCGAACCATGGTGTCGGAAAGCACTGAGTTCAGTGAAACTGAGGTTGCACTGTCGGACATTCATTTAGTGCGTTGTATGAAAACATAGCCTGGAATGCGGACCGATGCACGACGCAACGATGGCGTTGGCTGTACTACACTCGGATCGCGATGACACTGTAAAGTCAGCAGGCGGAGTAGCGCTCCTAGTATCTGTCGGTACGTGTAGCAACAGGCAGTGCAGCAGTTACCGGTAGAGACATTGCACCCAAATGGCGGACGTAAGGGATTCTGTAACCCTTTCCATCGCGTGTAACCCTTTTCAAACAGCCTACCACGACGGAACTTTCGGAATAAGAAGCCGGCGA
>VCJN01002206.1:0-33335 GCA_006384855.1 Tetraselmis striata | reverse complement strand
ACGATGATGCGCCTGGTGCGCCGCGTCAGGAGGCGGAGGAGGCCGTGGTCGAGGCGACTGATCGGGCTGAGGGGGTTGTCGAGGCGAGCGAGGCTGCGCTCGCGCCACCCGCCCCGCAGCCACCTGCGGGACATGCCGACTTGCTCGTCGCCATGTTGACCGGAGCACTACGAGCAGTGGCGGGAGGCGGCCACATGCACTATCATGTGCGTGTCCTGGCCGGACGCCCGTCATGCGTGGACTGCGGCCAACGGACGGACTGGGAGTGTTGCTGCGACGGCACCCCGGCTTTGTGCGGCCCCAAGTACCCATGCATGGCGACCCATCAGCGGGCAGTCCCCTGCCCGACCACGGCCACGGTGAGGGCGGAGTTCCGCCATGTCAGGGACGCGTTCCACGACGCGACTCGCGCCGCCGTGTGTGAGGCTTCCGAGAAGGCACGCGCGGCTGGTAGGGTGCGCAGGGTGAGGCGGCGGACGGCCCAGGAGCTGAAGGAGAGCGAGACATGCCGTCAGTGAGGTCGGGCGCAATGACATTGGGTGGGGCACACGGACGTGTAACACTTGCACTTTGCGCGTACTGCTGGGTTACATCCAGGCTGCGTCACACTATGCAACCGGAAAGGCTGCGTTGCTACTGCAAACGATGCGACGCCTCACTCGGTAGCAACCGCTGCCGCGCCTATCCCACAGCCGCTGCCCCCCCCCCCCCCCCCCCCCCCCCCCCCGCGCGGGATCCCCGCCATCAGCAGCTTGCACTTGCACTTTGCGCGTACTGCTGGGTTACATCCAGGCGGCGTCACACCGGAAAGGCTGCGTTGCTACTGCAAACGATGCTACGCCTCACTCGGTAGCAACCGCTGCCCCGCCCATCCCACTCGGGATGCTGAGAGCAGCTAAAGGGCACCGGGGGCGGGGCAAGAGGGAGCAGGGCCAATGATTGTGGAAGAGCGGGGACCCGCTTGCATGCCATCGTATTATATCTTGCACAATATCTGTTGCTGCACTCATATCTCACATCACTAGCTTAGCTATAGTGATCCCCCCCCCCCCCCCCCCCCGCACCGCGTACGCACAAGCCTGGGTATACGCATCAACTGCCCGCCGGGATGAGAAACTGGTATTGGTAGTGTGTCTGTGGGGTGGAGGGGGGGCAAAAGAGCTGCCAATTGCTGCCAAGCTGGTGCGTTACATTGGGGCAGGCGCTGGGCAGACAATTGGGGCTCGCTTCAGAGCATTGTCTAGTGCCTATGCGGCTGCGCCGCCTCCGCCGCATGCAGACTCTGCGGGCTCACCAGCACCGCCACCTCAGTCATGCGGCCCTGCATCCCGCAGCCCGCCGCCGTCAGCCAGATCAGAGGTATCCAGAAGCCAGTGCTGGGGTTGTTGCGGCATGACCGCATAGTTTTCAGCGGCTGCCGTCCACAGCTTGTAATGCATCCCTTTCCGCCGATTCCGCTGTATGCGCTGTCTTGGCGCCGCGCTGCCCCGGCCGCCGCGCCTTGGCGCCGCGCTGCCCCGGCCGCCGCGCCTTGGCGCCGCGCTGCCCCGGCCGCCGCGCCTTGGCGCCGCGCTGCCCCGGCCGCCGCGCCTTGGCGCCGCGCTGGGTATCGAGTCCTCCCCTCCCTAGTGAGCGCGTCCACCTGCGCCTTGCGCTCGGGGCCGTCCTCCTCCGTCACCACATTCTGCAACCCCCACCGCGTGACGAACCACGCAGCTCCTTGCATGCGCTTGTACATGTGCCCAAGCACCGCATGGGGACGCGAAGCTCCTTCTCGGTCATGATCGCCTTCACCCGGGCCTCCTCGAGCAGCGGACCGGCGTTAAGAATGGAAAACGTTTCCATGTGGTGCAAGCAGTCCTCCATGACCCAGCCGGACTGCACCGTCACCTTGCCTGACCCTGCAATCATGGAGGGGAATGCCGTCACGCCCACGCCCACGCCCACGCCCACGCCCACGCCCGGGGGGGGGGAGGGGGGGGGGGTTACCTTTCGATTCTTGGACACTGCAAACGAAGGGCGCAACCCGCGTTCAAAGTTGCTGGGTATCGGGACTAAAGCCTGGCGCCGGTCTTCCTGCTTCATAGCTCGGAATCCAATGTGGCCCTGCACGGTGACAAATTTCCTCCAGAAGTCCCTTCCCAAGCCAAAAAAAAACAGGTGGAACGGCGCGAGGGGGAAGAGGTTGATCATGCTGACATAGCCCAGGACCACATGCACATGGCACACGCCATGGCAGCCAGTGTTCTGCTTGGCCTCCGCCAGCCGGGTTGTGTTGAACGCACGCCGGGCAAGGTGCGTGATTCCTTGGACAAGTCATCGCCTTCATGGACGGTTACCAAGCGAGCCTCCCCGTCCGCATCCACAGGGGGGTGCTCCTGGGCAGCCGCCATAGCCTCCACAACCTGCCACGCCGACCGGGCGGGTGCGTGTGATTCCATACAACCGCAGTTGAGTGGTGCCACCAGCACGCATGCCGGGCCCACTCACCTCTGAACGCAGAAGGCCCACAATGTCCCCGTCCTCGAAAACAGCGCGCCACTGGGTCGCCCAACACCCACTCGGTAACGACGCCGGTTATCACGCCGTAGTGCCATACTCCCCGGAACTTCTTGGCGATGACCTTCATGTAGAAGTCGCCGGGATCGCCTTTCCATATCACGCCCTCATCGCGGGTTCGACGCCCGCCGGCGGCCACGCAGGCGCGTCGATGTCCATACCGTCTTCGCCAACGGGGTCCTCCCCTACGCCCATCACATCGTCCACCTTCGAGCCGCCGTCGTCCGAGACCGGCGCCGGCGGGCCGTTTCCGACGGCTGCAGCTACTCCTGCTGCCGCCCCTGTTGTTGCTGCTGCTGCTGCTGCCGCCCCTGCTGCTGCCGCTTGTGATAAGGCGGCCTTGCGGCGCAACTTAGCCGCACGCTTCAACGAGTGGCTACAGTTCGGTAATTTTAGGAAGTGCCGCTCTCGCGCCATCTTATCACATGTGCCCGTCACGTTGCCCCGGCAGTGCTTGCATGAGTACACGCCATCCTTCGACACACTCGCTATCCATCCCTTTGCCGGCATGCCTGCTGCCGCGCGCGGGGGGCGGGGGGGGGGGGGGGGGGGGGGCGTTGAGAGTTGGGGTGGATGTAACCCACCACCGGCAGGCAACACAGATGCGAGTGCGCGGCTGTCCGCGCTTGATTCAACGGTGAGCGGCGGTGACCGTGAGGCGACCCCGTACTTCATGCGCGTGCTGGGGCGTTACACAATCATCAGCAATTAGGGCGGCTGCATTAAAACGCGCACCTACGAACACCACCTACCGCCTACCACCTACCGTACCACCTACATCCGCCCACACCTCCGCCCGTCGTGCCGCACATCGCGGCACACCGCGGGGTCAGCGGTCAGCGATGTGCGGTCAGCGATGTGCGGCGATGTGCAATGAGTGCGTACATCCGCCTGTACTTAGCCCGGGTGCTCCGCGTCGGCGGGCGACACGCGAGCCCGCGTGCGCATATCAATTTGATGAAATTATGGAAACGAGAAATTCATATAGTACTTTACAGGTCGCGCGCGATAGTCGTCGCTACTGGGTATGAAATCCACGTCCCTCGTCCGTCCCGTATCGTCCCCGTATGTCGTCGTTCGTCACCAGTAGGGCACATTTACGTCACATCTGAATCTCACAGGGACGCCCTTGCGCCTCTTGCTTAGGGTGCACAGAGTTATGTCCGGGCACTTGTAAGAGATCCAACCCACCTTATCGTCGTCAAAACGGCACATAGTGCAGCGGGCCGCGGACTTATTGACATTGTCCTTGCCGGGGCGCTTGCCGCGTTGTCAAGCACTTCAGTCGCATGGATCGAGTCGAAGTCGGACGGAACAGTAGCGGCGGCGGCGAAACGCTACGGAAGCACGGCGATCGGACCAGCGTTGTTCATCGGCACATGGACACTAGGGACAGCCGGCGCCGCGCGACCATGGCAGTGCCGGAGATGTTCTGGAACGTGAGGTCCTACCTGAGCATGGCGTAGCTTGCCTCGATCGAGTCTGGGAAGGGGCGGGTCGGCAGGGCTGACTGACCTGCGGGGCGCAGGTTCAGTCAGCCGTTGTTGAAATATTTCAAACAAAAAAGAATTCCGATTCAACAACCAGGCGCGATCGCACGGCCGCGCTGCCCACACGCGTCAACAAAACCATCACATGCCGACGACATATCATCCATGCAAGGTATTAGACGAGTGCTAGGTGGTATGGGAGTCATATCATACATACCCGAGGCAGGGTGCCGGCGCCGGTGGATTGCAGCTTTAGCAGCACATTGGAGGTCTACTCGGTGCCGCGTCGTCCCACCTCATGCGGAATGTGTCGTTCACTAGAGACTCCGCGACTTCTCCAAACTTCATAGCCCTTTGTTGGCGTAATCTGCTGGGGGCAGAGGCTTGATACGGCCCACGACGGGCGGCTACACGGCTCTTGAGCTGAATAGGCTGTCTCATGGTGAATCGTTGGGTTTGGAATCGTGGCCGCTTTGCACTGACCGATTTGCCGACCCAAGCGGTCCCGGACCAACTTAGGTATCCTATTTGGGGCCTCTACACCTCCCTTGACGCCCCGGTGGTCATCATGCCAGTTTTGCCCATGTTGCTAGGCCCATACTCTCTGGTGTATATACAACATTTGTTGTATGTATACAACATATCCAGACGAGGCACTTGGTATTGCGCGCTTGTACAACGATTTTGCGCATTTTGTTGGTGACCTGCATGTTCCGTTTTTCCGGGGCGCATTAACGGGCGGGTGTCGCTGATTTTTGAAGCGCATACGCCAAACGCGGCCATGGGCTCGCGACGCGAGACAGCCGCAACATGACCCCGTATGTTTTTAGTGTAGGGCATAGAAATACCCTAGATAACCCTAGAAGTATGTATGTAAACCACATACATGCGATGTAATGCATTTGCATATGGCAGCTTCGCTTAGTCTCAACATCAACACCACTTCCAAGACTACCCGACGACGTCGTCACCTCAATGTTTGTCTCAGTAACCCGAATCGCCACCCGACAAGAGAGCCTGGTGAACAAGCATTTGGCCAAGCAAGACAGTTGCGCAAGTTAGGGTTTTAGGATTCCTGTAAGGCGTGCTACATTGATGTATGTTGTGCGCCCCAAACTGATCCTTATCCGACAAAAATAATAAGAAATCAACTTCATTTATTGCTGCCATTATGTTCGAGAGAGACCGTGCAAGACACCCGCCCGGAAGTCACCCCTTTCTCGCCTTCTGGGAACCGCGCCCGTCTAGATTTTGCCACTTTATATTACATCGTTGCCGCCACGCTGCAGGTCGCGCATGTAGCGACTACATGGTGGTTCACATACATGAGATGTCCACAAGGTCGATGGTGAGTTTTTCGTCTCCAAACTCAATGGCCTAACGAGTCTTTGCATAGATGTATGGAGCCTTTCCTATATCCCGTAAACCTGTTCCACTATCTTCGTGTACTTGTCTATGAAGCCGTTGGAGGTTAGCTCGCTTTGAGGTGGTTACGATCCCTGTCCACGCTGTCATTTTGGGGTCTATACCAGGGTTGTGCCGAACTCACATCGGCCGAGTTCGGTTCGGACCGAACTGAATTCAGGGAGTTCGGCCGAATACGATTCGGACCGAACTGAACCGCAGTTTGGACTGAACCAAACAACTGAACCGTCCGAACTGCCCGAACCGAATTGAGTTCGGTCCGAACTACTACCGAACTGCGGTCTAAATATGCCTAGAACTGGTTGATGACCTGGGTAACATGCATTGACAACATGTTGCAGGCAACCGTTTGGTGTCGTCACATGCCTCCATCACGCACCTCGTCGCCGCATTCATGATACGTGATGGGCGTCAACTCCAAATATCAGGTCGACCGTGGACATGGTTTAGGTTTCATTGGGTATTGGCTTGAGTGTGGAAGTGCTGTCTGCTGGACAACATGATGGCGGCCGGTGCACCAATTTGTGCACCTTATCTGGAGGGGTTATGAGGTGTGCGCGGCAAGTTTCTCGCCGTAGAACATCTTATCTCCATGCATGTATGGCCGCTGCGGTAACTTGATGGGTCATATCTGGTAAGTTACGGAGTAGTTCGGAGACCCCCTAGTTCGGACGATTTTCGAGGCAGTTCAGTCCGAACTGAATTCTGGGGGTTCAGTTCGGTTTCGGCCCGAACTCCCGAACTAGCCCGAACTGAACTGAGTTCGGCACAACCCTGGTCTATACTCGTACCGGTAGTAGTCGTACGGACGCCAACGACGAATATGACGCGGAAACTTTGCGATAGTTGGACGATGTTAAACCAGCGCAGTGACGCAGATAGTACCTGCATTATTATCGCGGCCGGTCGGCTCTTCGATTTGTATTGGCGCTGGCGGCGCAACAAGCAGGCGCGCGGAGCTGCAACTACGGGTACTGGTTTGAATTACAAAAGCGTAAGCAACAAGAGCCTACCGCGTAGTACGGGTACTGGTACGACTGGCGAGCTGAACACTCGTCAGCAGACGAGCCGAAAAATTGTAGGGTTTCCTTGAGAGGAACGACCTAGGAAACCCTGGTTTTCGCAGCGCCGTCAGGGTTAAGTGACGACCCTGCCGGCCCGGTACGCCAGTACCGGCCGGCGCCGGCCCGACGGCGCCCTTTAACCGAGTATAAAGGGCGGCCGCGGACCGGGGGCGCCTTCAGTTGTTGGAAGGCACCCGACTATATTGTCTTCTACGACTGGTACATTTTCGTTTCGTCTTCGACTACAAAAATTCAAATTCCTTCTACGTTCTGTAGTGTGTTTTTTTCCCGGCACTCACCATGGCTCGCTCCGCGAGTTCGTCTTGGGCGTGGCTCCTTGTCTCGCTTTTGGTGCTGTCGCCTTGCGTTCTCGTCTCTGTTTTGGCAGTGGACAAGTTTGAACTCGTTTGGAACGAGTTACTGGACTCTCGTAGAGCTCTTCGTGAGCAACTCGTTACCCGCGAAAACCATCTCACTGTCCTAGGTGGTGACACTCCACCTGTGGACGGGATAGCTGAACCTCCCGCTCTTGTCGCCGCTAGACAGGCAGTAGCGGATACGTTTGCTGCTCTACTCCGTATTGAACGTGAAGTCTCTGAGCTTAGGCAGGCAGTCGCGTCGTCGAGCGGTCCGTCCACTTCAGCTTCAGCTTCGAAACGCGTTGCGGAAGGGGACGCCGACTACGACCGCAAGGGCAAGAGACCTGCTCAACCTCCGGCGGTGGAAGCTCCGTCTCGCTCTATCAACGCTCCAAAGGATGGATGGCTAGACAAAGATGGTAAGGTTCACCGCCGCCACACCGCTGATGCTCGTAACCTTCAACGCGACCTAGACGACGTCTTCCAGATCTATGACTTTTTGGCACCGGCGGAGGAGCCTCTGCGTGACTTGGTGGAGGACGGCGTCGATCTTCCTGCTTCTTCGCCAGCTTCGTCTGCGGAGCTGTTCAAGTCGATTACCGCGGCTCTGGCTTTGTGCACTACTGTGGCTCTTCGGATTAACAAGCGTGGCAAGAAGCTGCATGTAGAGCACGAGTACGGCGCGGAAGTCGCCAAGGAGTTCGATGCTGTGGACCCTCTCGGCGAGAAGGGCTCAGCCGACAACAAGGAGCTGAAGAAGGCGCTGGAGAAGGTCAAGGCCAAGAAACCTTCTCCTTCTTCTTCGCGCGCCAAGCCTTCTTCCTCTTCTCGCAAGCCTGAGTCTTTTCGTCGTGGGAGCGACAACCGGAGGGAGAGCAGCCGTCGCGAGGAGAGGCCTCCTTCTGGTCGATCTTCTGCTGCAGACATCACCTGCTATCGCTGCCAGAGGAAAGGACACTTCAGTAGGGACTGCCCGAGTGCTCGTCGCTGAAGCTGCGGAGTCTGCAATCCTCCTGGCCTGGCCAGTGATGGTGTCCGTGTAGCTGCAGTTAGGCCTCCGGGCAGCTGTTAGCCCTCCTCCGGGAGCTGAGCTCAGGCTCGTGTTATAGCAGCTCTGATCTCCTCCGGGAGAGTCACCTGTTAGTTGGTGTTTCTCCGAGAGATACCTCGTATGTAATGTACATGATGTCCCCTGCGACTCTTTGCTGCCCCTGGCAGTTGTCTTCTCAACTTCTTTAAGTTGGCCGACGATACATTCGTGTGAAGATCGGCACACCCTGTGTGACGATTCATATCTCTCGTTGTGTCGGAGCGATATTTAATTTGAAAATTCTGTTATTTTCAGTTTCAGACGATTATGACTTCAAACTCACTGTTTGATTCATGCAGCAGTCATCCAGGCTGCTTGCTGACCACTATGATGCTGTCTGTGGCGTTGGCATTTTGTGACAGTTTTATCGTCAGCTATTTTTGAGCTCCCTCATGATGAGCCAGCTCTGGACGTCAATCTCCCTGTGGAATCGGCTGGTGTTATCCGCGAAGGCTGGCAATTTTGGGACAGCATTACTGATTCAGTCAGAGACAGTCAGGTCAGAGACTGGGTCAAGCACGGCTACCGTATGAACTGGGCTGATGGTCCGGCTCCACCCAGCCATCTGCCTAATCACCCTTCCGCGCTGCAGCACCCCGATTTCATTGATGGGCAGATCGCTCTGTTATTGCCGCTGGGCCATATCAGAGAGGAACCTATGCGCCCTGTGGTGCTGAACCCTTTGGGTGTGGTCCCCAAACCTCATGGTGGACTCAGGCTGATCTGCGATCAGCGCCATGTCAACAAACACTTGGTTTACACTCCCTTCAAGATGGAGTCGTTATCTAAGCTGTCAGACCTGGTGAATCCCGGCGACATGCTGACCAGCATGGACCTGACCCAGGGCTATTACCATGTCCGCCTCCATGACTCAGCTGCGCCTTACAGCGGGTTTGAATGGAGAGGTAGATTCTACACCTGGCGAGTTCTATGCTTCGGGCTGTCTGATGCCCCTCGCTGCTTTTCTAAAGTCATGGGAGTTCTGGTGCGACACTGGCGCAGTAAGGGCATCAGGATGCTCTGCTACCTTGATGACTGGTTGTTCATCTCTGGCTCTGTCAGAAAGGCGCATTTAACGACTCAGCAAGTGCTGGCTGATGTTGAGCGCGCCCATGTCAACATCAACTTCAAAAAATCCAGTCTGCGCCCTAGCCCCACCATCACCCACCTGGGGTTTGATCTGGACACCGTGGCCGGCACCTTCTCTGTGCCTCAGAAGCGATGGGATGCCCTTCAGCTTGACATCCAATCCCTACTGCATGGCCACCGCAAGCGCCACAAAGTCAAGTTCTTGGCCAGCTGTACTGGGAAATTGATTTCCATGGGGCTAGCATTGGGCCCAGTTTCTCGCCTCTTCTCCAGAGGTCTGTATGCCAACATTGCGCAAGCAGAGCAGTGGGGTCACCACGTTGCCCTCTCTGAGGAATCCCGTGAAGAGCTACGGTTCTGGGCCCGAGTGTCTAGGCAGCAGTTTACTGGGCGCATCGTACCTGACCTGGACAGCAAACTGTCCGTTTTTCTGGAGTGTGATGCTTCAGGCATCGGCTGGGGCGGTTTAGCCAGACCGACTGATGGCAGCTCAGACCCCGTCGCGAAAGCTCACGGCTTCTTCCTTCCGTGGGAACGCGTCGAGTCCTCGACACACCGTGAGACTCGTGGTCTGCTCTTCGTTTTGAAGTCCCTGTCACACCTGATCGCAGGCAGACGAGTGCAAGTCCAGGTAGATAACAAAAGTATGCTACCGGTTTGCCAGCACGGCTCTCGCTCGAGCCTGTCGCTGAACTCTGTCGCTCAACAAGTCTACCTCTTGTGTCTCTCCCTGGGAGCATCTCTCTCTATTGTATGTGTGGGCGTCCCGGGATGAGAATTCGGACTCCGATGAGATTTCCAAGATGCTAGACAAAGATGACTGGCAACTGCTGCCCAAGTTTTTCCGGCGCCTCAGCCTGAAGTGGGGCATCCACCATGTCGACCGGTTCGCATCCGACCTAAACCATCAAGTACCGAGATTCTACTCACGGTTCTGGTGCCCAGGATGCGAAGGAGTCGATGCTTTCAGCCATTTCTGGGGTGGTAGTGTGAATAATTGGATTAACGCTCCGTTTAGCTGCATTGGCCGAGTTGTGCGCAAGCTGAAAGCTGACCGCGCAGTCGCTACAGTCATAGTACCGCTATGGCCTAGTCAGTCCTGGTGGACTTTAGTAGCTCCTGACGGTAGGCACCTGGCTGACTGTGTGGTCGATTGGGTCATGCTCGACAGCGGCGAGGAGCTATTCAGTTCTGGCGAGGGCGGTGGTAACAGCCGCCCGAGCTGCTCCAGAAACTGGCGCGTCCTTGCTCTGCGCATCGACTGCCGGCCCAGCGCGCGGCGCACCCCAGCACACCACCGCTGCCTCCACCCGCAGTGGTGTGACAGTCACGGCCCATGAGTCAGCCATCACCCGTGGGTGTACATCCGCCTGGCCGTGTAACCCGGTGGCTCCCTCCGATGCGGCCGGCACATCTCTGTTTAATGCTTTGATCTCTTCAGCTCCGCAACAGTGGGCTGCTGGCTCTAATCGTGGCTATGCCTACATATGGAATCGCTTTGTGATGTTCTGCGAGGCTCGGACACCTCCCATGTGCCCGATGCCAGCAGCCCCGATTGTGGTGGCTATGTTTTTACAAGCTCGGTTGGACGCCCGTTCTACCAGCAGCTATTCAGTGATCAGGTCTGCGTCTGCGGCTATTTCGCAGATGCATCGGCTGAATATGCATCCCAGTCCTACCTTGTCCCCGTGTTGCACCTCTGTCCGGGCAGCAGCCAAGCGCACCCTAGGGCTCGCCGTGAAGAACGCCAAGGAGCCCTTCGCATGGTCTGACATCGCGAAGCTGGTCCGCCTTCGCTGCAAGGACGACTCATGTATTTGTTCCTGGATAGTAGCAGTCGCCGCAGCCGTCAGTTTTGCCGGCTTCTGCCGCTACAGCGACCTCCGAGTCCTCCGGTGGGAGGACGTCTCCTTCCTCCCGACTTACCTGGAATTCCGCTTCGTGAAGCGCAAGAACGACCAGCACCGCCTGTGTGGCAAGGTGCGGGTCGCCAAGATGCACGGCGCCGTGGTGTGTGTATATGGACTCCTGCGACGGTACCGGGCAGTCATGATCCGCTGGGCAACACCCACCCTGCCAGTGTTCCCGGGGTTCAGCGGCACAGTCCTTCGGCACAAGGGCGAGCTAGGGATGGTCCCCTCATCCTCCCCTATTGAGTACCCCACATTCAGACGCTACCTCGCACGGTGGTTGGGCCCGCTGCTCACCCCTGCGATGACTGAAACTGCTTTCCTGTCCCGATTCGGCACCCAGTCCAGCCGAAGTGGCGGCGCTTCCGCCGCCGCTAACGCAGACATCCCGTTCGCAACATGGGGCCATTATGGTGGCTGGAAGTCAACCTCTGCTCAGCTCCGCTATATGGGGCTGGATGAAGAGCACGTTCTTTCCGTGTCGCGAGCGATCCTGTCACTTGCCGAAGAGGACGAACGGGACTACGATGGGGACGATGACGGTTCACCATCCGACACTGACTCGAATTCCTCCCGGGAAGCAACTTAGGTCCCGTTCTAGTGGCATTTTTTGTACCGTACCGGTAATGCCCCATTCCTACATCTGTACCTGACTGAATGTAACCCACTATGTGATTTGGCTTACTTATGTCCGTGTACGGGCCCCGCCAGACCGGCCACTGTTCTTTCATCTGTTGGATCTTTCGGTCCCAGCCGACCCCGTACATTTTGATGCAAAATCTACGCTGTCTAGCTGCGAAAACTGTAGGGTTTCCTTGAGAGGAACGACCTAGGAAACCCTGGTTTTCGCAGCGCCGTCAGGGTTAAGTGACGACCCTGCCGGCCCGGTACGCCAGTACCGGCCGGCGCCGGCCCGACGGCGCCCTTTAACCGAGTATAAAGGGCGGCCGCGGACCGGGGGCGCCTTCAGTTGTTGGAAGGCACCCGACTATATTGTCTCCCACCCACCCGCCCGGAGACAATTATTCGCTTGTGTAGTACGTTTCCGGATGCTGCTCGATTTAGATTAGGGATAGTCTGGTTAGTTGTGAAAGCACCTGAGGTGGGGAGTGAATATCATTTTGATATACGTCATCCCACAGGGGTGTTGCGTGTCCGATAAGCCCAGGTGCAGCAGCAATTAGTCAGGCTTTCCTAACATCTTAGCCGTGATGAGAGGCCGAGAGCAGCATAGCGGAATATACTGTCCTGATGAGCCACGTGATCGCTGGTGGCATGTAATTTAGAAACACCGGCGGGGGCTCGGGACGCGCGGCGCCTTTCCGGACACCATCCGGTCTGGCGGCCCCGTACCAGTCGTGGATCTTTCGGTCCCAGCCGACCCCGTACATTTTGATGCAAAATCTACGCTGTCTAGCTGCGAAAACACCACAGCAAACCGCGCCAAGTCGAGCTTCATTTTAACTAGCGGCCTTCTTGCCCCTCTTCCCCCCCTGCCCCCCCCCCCCCCCCCCCCCCCCTCCCCGACACTAGCGGAATCGCCAGCGCGACTGCATGAATTGGCAGGGACTACGGCCTTCCAGGGGTGGATGTTGAGTGTGGACGTATTACTCGTCGTTGGTACTCGTGGCACTTTCACGCGCGGGTGTTCGCGGAGGAAGGGGGGGGGGGGGGGGATCTGCGGCGTTTCCCACTCCCCACCTCACTTATCTGCGGGCAGCCGTCGTCTTCATACAAGTTCGAGTTCCCGCGCTCCCGAGATGCCAGCGTTCCTTCCTAAGGCTGTACACTGCACCAAGGGCGCCGTGACTCGCCATACTTCGTCAGATGAGGTGCGTGGGCGTTGCGGTCCGTCCTCGACCGCGGGTTATTGCGAATACACGCATACCGCCGGTCGTATTGCAACGACCCACCCCGCCTACCGGTATGTTCCGTGCATCAAAATACAGGTACGGGAGGCTGTTTGTGACTGACTGACTCATAGTCTGATACTAGTACCTGGAACCTACAGCACACAAACTTAATAACGTTGCCAGGACTGATGGGCGAGTCCTTGTCCCGGTGGCGCCACCCACAGGTCCGGCTACACGACGCTCGGGTGGCGACACGGCGCGTGCGGCACCCCGGGCGCCGGCGCAGGGCGGCGCTCTGTCGCGCCCACAGCGGCGTTGGAGGCTCCGCGCGAGCTGGCGTGGTGGAGGAGCTGATGGCGCGCTTGTCGCGGGAGGACACGGGTGAGGGCTGCTGAAGCAGCGTTACGCCGTAGTTGCGCTTAACAGAACTGGTTTCGGAGCATGCAACTTCAAGTGCCGATTCCGCGGTTAATTGACCACCCGCGTTGGTTTAGGAGACACTTTGCGCGTTGGGTTGACACGGATTTTGAACTCCGAGACAGTGTCACGTGCTTGTACAGCCCGGTAGCCCCGGCGCATCAGTAATGAATTAGTGCGCGCCGCCATTGCCGACAATGCTCGAGAAAGAAAGTCTTCCAAACACCACTCCTGACCGTATGTGATGACCTTAATTATAAACTTCTCTACATCTCATCCCCCTCCCCCCGCTGCCCCGCATCGAGCAGACAGCCTTCACGCTCTGCACGCCGCTCTGCACACGCTGCCGGCGGAGGTTGTGGCCGCCTGGCACGCCGCGAACGACGCCTGCGCGCCGATGTGTCTGCACGAGCGCCTGGCGCGCCTGACGGTCTTCCTCGGCCACTTCCTGGACGCGGCGGCCATGCGCGTGCTGCTGCTGGGCGGCCCGCCGGCGCCCGGCGCGCTGCTGAGCAGCCTGACGCTGGAGCCGGGGCGCCGCGTGCAGCGCCTGGGGGCGGTGGGTGCGAGCGGGGAGCGCGTCGTGCTGACGTGGTACCTCGTGGCGGAGGGCGCGGAGGCGCGCTGGCGGGTGGCGCTGGTGACGGGGGAGCCGGAGGGGCCACTGCCGAGCGCGCCCTGTCCGGAGGCGCCGCCGGAGGCTGTCGTGGCGGCCAGCCTGGCGGCACTGGCCAATGCGGACATGGGCGCCGTACTGGCGCTGAGCAGCCCCGCCAATCAGACGGCCGCGGGCGGGGAGCCCGCCGCGCTGGCGACGCTGCTGCACGCCAGCCCGGAGCACGCCATCCTGCTGGGGCACAGCGGCGCGGCGCTGCTGGACGCGCGGCAGCTGTCGCCCACGCGGTTCGTGGCGCTGGCGGAGGTGGCGGGCGCCGGCGGCGCGCCGCGTGCCGTGTTTGCGTGGACGCTCCGCCTGCAGCGCTGCCCTGGCGAGGCGTGCCACAACTGCTGGATGACGGAGGACGTTGTGCTGGTGACGGGTTGCGGGGTGGATGGCTGCGGTGGGGGCGGGGGCGGAGGCAGCTGGCAGCCATGAAGCTCCCCCCGCCCCCCCCCCCCTTCCGCACCTTACCCCCCCCCCCCCCCCCCCCCCATAACCCCACCCGGGCCTTCCATCCACCTTCCGTATACAGGGACATGTATTGCAGCATAGTGCCGACTCCCTGATCTCTGCCGCCAAAAGTGAGCCGCTCTTCTTGTAGGCAGAGTGAATATAAAAGTGGACGGTGCTTCCCCACCGTGTATGCGTGTACTGTAATTGATTGTACGATAGCATTGAATGGCATGCTCGGGTACTGTCGCTTGGCTTGCTGGCTGGTGGCATCTGAGGCGCTCCTAGGGCAACAGACCTCGGGTATCCGCGGTAGGGTAAGGTTAGCCCCACAAGCGGCCGTGTCTAAACATCCCAGGCACTATCGTACAATGAACTACATTACGCATAAACAGAGGGAAAGCGCCGTCCACCTTTATATTCATTCCGCCTCCGAGAAGAGCGGCTCACTTTGGGCGGCAGTGATCAACGAGTCGGTCCTATGCTGCAACACATGTATACGAAGGTGGGCGGAAGGAGAGCGGGGGAGGGGCAGGGGGGCTCTATGGCTGCCTTGCGTCTCCTCCGCCGCCACAAGGATGATGACGCCCTTCCCATCACTGCTGTAGTGGGTAAGGTGACAATTCCGCGCCTCACTCTTATCACCAGATTGGCTCAGATGCTACAATAAAATTGAACAGACGCAGGCATTACACCGCCGGTCGCCGAACGACGTCTCTCCAGGCGCCCAGCTCATCCTCCCGTGGTACTGCCCAGCCGATTAGAGTTAGCTTAGCTTTATTCAAACGGCGCGCCCAAAGCCCTGCTCGGGTGTGACGCACACATAGCGTACACACAGCCGCTGCCAGTCCGGCTCACTGCTGTCCTCGACGGAGCACAGCAGCAGGTGCTTCCTGCGAGTGTAGCGCGGGTCAGAGCTCAACTGCTTTACTCTACACTGCTGCACCCCCCCGCAAGGGTTCCAAATAACTTCCTTATCTCAGAACTTGCCTGTCTAATAAATCACTCTCCTCAGCACAGCTAACTAATATCCACAGCTTCAGGAGAGCAACACTGAGAACTGTAGATGCATATCAGTACACGCATATAGATGTACTCATTGTTCCTTGATAACGTATATACCTGCCTAATAAATCACTCTCCTCAACACTGTCTAATTCTCATCACGGCAACTTCGCTTCAGCAGCGCAATAACACTGAGAACCATAGGCACATATAGCTATGCATATCGATTTACGAATTGTTCATGGATATAGTATGTATGTATGTATGCGTCTGCGTGTGGTATCTTGTCGGATCCCGATATATTGTAGTCTGAACAGATAAACACAGCTGCGAACACCCTCATATGACCTGGGAATATGCTGCGCACTCCAAGCAAGGGTGCAGAAACATCAGTAGAACATTCAAAGCGTATGGTTGCAGTGGCAAGCGGTGCGATTTCGCCGCCTGTTGCTGGCTTGCTGGGTAGGCGAATGCAGCTGATAGGGCACTAGGAGGGCAGCGCAGCAGGTGTTTGGTGTGCGTGTTGGGGTGGGGGTGGGGGGACCTTGCTGCATGCGACGAGCGGCCCGCGGCAGCAAGCGTGAGGGGCGGCATCGGGGCGTCGCCGTCCAGGATGCGGACTGTGAACTGCGCATGGTACAGCAGCGGGTCGCCTGCAGGGAGGGGAGGGCAGCGTCGGCGCCATGTCAGTCCCCCCAGCCCCCCTCCCCCCCCCCCCCCCCCAACCGGCCACTCACGCGACAGCCGTGTCCAAACCCCGCCATCTCCCCTATATTGGTATTGATTACAACGTGCTAGCCTGCTAAACACCCACTCACTACGACTGAGTTGCTCTGAGGGCCTGCTATCTTTAACCTCGATGGGAAACACAAAGTGTAATCACAGCTCAAGCCACCGGCCATCCTCCTCTGTGTCCGAGCCCCTCCTCCTTCCAGCGGGCTCTAGCTAAGCCTAAGCCCCCCCCCCCCCCCCCCCCCCCCCGCCGCCCGGGGTATACTTCACTCCGTTACTGCACCTCAAAACCTGCGGCTTGCTGGCCTGTAAGCGGCTGTTGGCGCGAGGGGGCGGCGGCGCTGAGGGAGGCCTCCTTGAGCGCTGGGGCTCCGGCCTACCTGGATACGCCAGGAAGTCGGCCCCAAACTTGGCCCCGCTGGTCAGCCAGTGCCTGTACGCAGCCCGGCAATTGTTGGAGTTGGCAGTAGGGGGCGGGGGGAGGGGATGGGGGTCAAGGCGGTGGGGCAAGCTGAGATCAGAAGCAAGGGTGGTGGCGGTGGTGGTCATGAGGGAGAGTATGTGCAATGGGGGTGGAAGGGGGGGGGGGGGGGGGGGGGGGGCGCACCCCTTGCGATGGAGGTCCGCAAACACAGCGCACCGGAGGCGCTCTTCCGGCGTGGAGGGTGCCGTCCACAGCGATGTGTCTTCAGTTGGGGGTGAGAGGGCAAGGAGGGAGGGAGGGAGGGAGGCGGGGTAAGGCCGTCAGCATGGATGGGCGGATGGGAAGGGAATGCCGCAAGCCGGGGTGCGGGGCGGATGGGAGGGGTACCGCTGGCCGTGGCGCCATCTCTCAGCAGCGGCACGCCCACCCGCTCGCTCGTCTTGGGCGCCAGCTCGGCCAGCAGCGCCTCCACCTACCCGCACCGCGCCTCAGCGGTGAGAGCGCCCCCCCTCGGTGGCAGCAACAGCCGGGCGCGGCGCTGCATCATGGGTGGCGGCGGCGCACCGAGCCCGTGCCGACGCCACCTGGCAGCGCGCCTCCAGGCATCCCGCATGTCACCGCCCATCCTGCCGACAGGACAACCCAAGCCTGAGCCGTGGCCCCGCCCCCCATCCCATAGGCCGACACCCCTATAGCGGAGGATATTGGGGGGCGGCGGCGGCCACCTCGCTGCACCGCCAGCGTGACCTCCTCCAGGCACAGCTCCAGCGGCAGCCCCCGCAGATCATCCTGCTGCTTGTACTCTGCTCAGGCGCCGCGCGGCCCGACGGGGCGCCGGTCAGCCACCCCAACGAGCCATGGCACCGCCACCGGGGCGCCTCTCCCTTTCATTGGATGTGACTGTGTGAGCATCAAGAAATATTACAACTGTCGATCCACTGTTGGGGTGCGGTGATGCCTCAATCCACCTTCGGCTCCATGCCAGGTCTCTCTCTCTCTCTCTCTCTCTCTCTCTCTCTCTCTCTCTCTCATCGAAACCACAGACGTCATAAAATAACAAGATGACATCAGCAAATATCAAGTGCTGCATGAACGGTGGGGAGCGGCGCCATTCCCCACGCACTCGCGACACCGCCCACCATGACGCCAACCAGTCGATGCTTCTCGCGCAGCGTGCGCGCCTCTGCGAGGGATGGGAGCAACGTTCCGCACGTTAATACGACGCGCATCTCATCGCAGAGTTTGCCCCCCCCCCCCCCCCCCCCCCCCCGCCCCCAACAAGCCCCGCCCGCCCTCCCCAAACAAAATAAATACCGATGTTAAAGGTGAAACTGGGAGCGGAAGCATGGACGTGCGGGTTTACGGCCGCTCACCATCAGCGTCCCAGACGTAGCCTTTCTTTCCGTGGACAAATACCCTAGCCTGCTCGGTGTCGACCCCCTCCTGCTCGGCCGCCGGGTCCATGCCCACTGCCGCCACGCGCAGACCGCCGACGAATGTGTCGCCGCCCGCCGGCCCCGGGCGGATTGCCGACACACCTCGTCGCGATGCGCCCCCTACTTACCGCAGATTGTGTCCCGGCTGCCTCAGTGTTCGCCGGGCGCGCTTTGGGCTGTTGCTTGCCGACGGCAGGCGGAAACTGGCCTAGGTAGCGACTGGCCTGGGAATGAAGGACGGGGAACTGGATGTATCACCACCACCTGCCCGGGCCGGGCAGTACTTGTCCGGTATGGCCTCGGCCGATATTTTTTCATCTTAATTATATCGCGACCGTTCTATTGCTATTATCATTTTTATATACCCAATATATCCTGTATCCCGTACGGGTTACAAATTAATTTTTCTTGCTATTCTCATCACACTAGTCGCTACTACTACCTACACACGCCCTGGCCCAACGTGTGGTATTGATCCCTTATGGCTTCGCTCTACGGATGGCTCGAACCGGAGCGCTACGGATTTCATCGTGGATCATCTACCCAGATGCCCCGTAGCGAACTACAAGCACCGCATGCATACCGCTTTGAAGAATCTGTGGGCATCTGTGGCAATTGATGCGGGGGCGGTGCTTGACCGGGACCGCTCGGGAGCCGGCGACTTGACCCTTGAGACGAGTGGGCTGCGCCCAGCGGACCGCTCGCGGCCGTCGGACCTGACGCTGGCGGGGTGGGGAGGGGCAGCGTGCGATTACATGATCGACTTCGCGTGCGTGTCCTCCACGACCCCCACTTGGAGCAACGACCCCCGCTGGTGCATCCCGGGAATCGCGGCGACCGAGGCGGAGCATGCTAAGTTGGCAGCGGACCGGGCGTCTTCCGCCCCAGTGCAGGGTGTTCACCGGTACTACCCTTTTGTGGTTGAGGACCGCGGCCGACTCGGGAAGTCCGCTTTGACTGTGGTCTACATCTTCGCGGTGCTGTTGGCTGTGCGCAACTTCCCGGGCGGTCCTTCCGCCCCGACCTCTTGCTTTCTTCGTGGTCAATCCGTTCAGGCACTTCGAAACTTTGTCGCCGGCCAACCTGCTGAGTTCCGCCGTCACATGTCGCGCACACGGCGGGGGCTGTTGCAGCGGGTCTCGGCTTGCGTGCATGGTACCCTGGGCGGCATTCTCTCTGCCGGTGTGCAGATGGCCAAGTCTGATGCGTGTGCTCGTGCCCACTCTGCGTCTTCTCATGTTCCTGCTTCCACCCCGCAGTCGATGTAGAGGACCTTTCTGATTGCCTTTTATTTTGGTGATTTCCGATATCGCCTTCTGCTGCTAGCTCATGTAATTATGAAGATTACCTACACACGCCTTCACAGGCCAGGTGTTTCTCCCCGCCAAAACTAAGTCCCCCCCCTTCCCCCCCCCCCCCCGCCCCCCCCCTCCCCCCGCCCCCCCCCCCACGTGCCCCACACCCCTTCCTATTCCGACATTTACAGGACCTAAATCGAGGAATCAATTTGTCACCGCCAAAATGTTATACAATGTATAAAATGTAATGTCCACAGAGGAACCACACCATATTACATTAACAAGGACGACCTTCAAAAGGAATCCAGCACGGAACAGTACATTGGAGCTCAACAACTTGCCCGTGCAATACCGGAACTTACCACCCGGGCAGGGACGACCCCATCAGACCCAGACCCAGACCCAGACCCAGACCCAGGCCCAGAACTTAGCCAGGGAACCCATACACAAGTCGGTCAAGCTCACCCAGCTAGACGAGACTGTGCCCCCCCCCCTGATGGCTCAAGGCCAAGAAAGCTTGCTGAATCTCCTTGGTACTACGAACAATCACAACTGCGCTGCAAAATAGTTGAGCGCACGGGCGCACCTCGGCCACACAACGGCGGAATTCAGCGGGGACCTACTCGCATATTTTCTCTGCCAGAAAGTGTTGCTGGCCTTTATAGGTTCGGTCGACCGGGTTCGGTTGATGGGTTTGGCTGTCCTTGGTCGTCGTGCCGCGCGTGTTGGTCTCTTTCAAACTTGGGCGCGCCCAAACCTGCTGGCGTGGCGCGCCAGCATGCTGATGGCAGCGACACCTAATACCATAGTGTACGAGGTACTCGAGTATAGGGTGCCGGAGCGACAGAAGCAAGCAATAATGGCATGCTGAATTGGCTTGGCCGCTAGCCGAGGTTATGGAAACCCCGCGGAACCCGCTTACAGCACTGGCCGCCAGACGCCGCACGTGTGACCACACATCACACGCAGCCACAACTACCAGTAGCGAGTACCTGTAGGAATGTAAAAGAAGCTGGATTTCTTGAATTTTGCAGCTAGCACATGTAATCTCAATGTAAAAGAAGCTGCTGTATCAGTGCGGGTAGCACTCTATCGGAAGATTACAATAATGGCAATATGTCTGCCTGCTGCGTAGTAATCCCCCGGCTACTACGAGGAACTGCGGCTTTATCTGGGGCAGGCGGCGTGCATCGATATTTATGTACAGCATTATATACGATGTCAGTGAAAACTCCGTCATATTAATTAGGCATTTCAAAGCGATTCACTGCATCAATCCGCGATAAGCACATTTGTGGTCGGCGGGATATTCGCCAGCTTTACTGCCAGGTACTCTTGCCTGGGCCGCGTGGCGCACACGTCGGTTCTTCAGCTGATGACATGAGCAGGGGCGCGCGTCTATTCGAGTCCTGCTGGCTGGTCCCGACGGGAGTTCCGACACCTGCTCACTGCGGCCCTCGACATCACTCCCCTGCCGCCCACCCACCGCCGCCACAGCTGCGCTCCAGCAAGCATCCGGCTGCAGCGAGCCCTGACCTCTCATCCAGCTTACCTCTCGGCGTCCTCCTCAGATAGTCGCACCATGGCGTGCGTACATACGCGGGGCTGCCGTGCCACCGGCGCGCCCGCCCGCGGTCACGTGCCCCCCCGGCCAGGTCAGCATAGGCCCCATGGCCGCCCGGCGCTCGCCGTCTCCGCCTTCTCGCGGCCCTCGGGCGGAGGTTCCGGCCGCAGCGGCACGCCGCCGCCCTCCGCGCGCTCTGCTACCGTGCAGGAGCGCGTGCTGCGGTACCCGGGCGGGCGGGAACGACGGATCCGGTACCCCGTGCCCGCGGCCGAGCCGGAGGAGGAGGAGGAGTCGGCGGACAGCGGCGAGGACGTGTGGGAGAGCAACTGGGCCGCCTGCGCCTGGGGCCCCTGGGGCTGCGCGCTGCCGGGCACCGACACCGGCGCCGAGGGGAGCCCCGGCAACCAGGCGCCACAGGTGCGGCCATGAGCTTCGGGGTCGCGACGGGAAGCCGCAACCGGTACCGGCATCCCCCCTTCACCTGTCGGCCATATTTCCCCGCCCCTTGTAAAGTAGGTTTCGGACCGTCCATTCTTGCTCGCGTTTACGTTATATTTGATAGAATTTTCCCTCAGGGGTACAAATAACCGGATATATGACTGGTGAAATGTAACGTACCATTCGAGAAAGATAGGCCTCCGCAACCCCCCCCCCCCCCCCCCCCCCCCCCCCGCCTTCCCCCACAACTTGACTCGCCCCCTGGGTTGTCATCGTTGCCTCCGACTGTGGGAACAGGCCGCCGCCGCCGCCGACCCGGCCGCCGTGCCGCAGGAGTCTCCGCCAGAGCGCAGCCTGGATCAGAGTAAGCGCTTCTTTGACGACCTGTGGGAGCTGGACAGCGCCCCGCCAGCGGCGGGCGAGGGCAGCCAGGCGAGACCCCCCCCCCCCCCCCCTTGGGGGAAATCGCGTAGTTATGCAGCATTTGGGTGGGGTCCCCTCACCCTCCCCCCCCCCCCGCCCTCGCCCCCTCCTTTCCCCAACCAGGCCCCCGACCTGCCCAGCAGCCCGGCGGAGCTGCTGCGCCACGTGACATCCGACGAATACAAGGCCGCCCAGGCAGAGGAGTGGGCGCGTGTGCGCGACAGCTACCAGGTATGGATGGCCGACTGTGCGCGCCGCCCCCCCCAAAGCTCCCTACCCCCCCCCCCCCGCCACCCACCCACCTTGTCACACACACACCCATCTCACCCTCCATTCCGAGCTCCCAAACTCCAGCTTGCCACCCCCTCCCCACCCCAACGCTCGGCACCGCACGCACCAAGCCCCCCCACCCCCCCTCTCGCCATGGGCGCGCGCGCCCCCGCAGGTCCTGACCACCTGCCCGTGGGTGGCGCCGCGGCCGCTGTTCTGCCTTGCGCTGGCGCGCCCCGAGGACGCGGGGGCGCCGCACAGCTCCTACACGCTGCGCACCCGCGTGGAGGTGGAGGGCGCCTCGGCAGAGTTGGACAAGGTGGGTGGGAGGGCTCACAGCCGGAGGGACCCGGGGGGGGGGGGGGGGGGGTTGTCTTCCGTACCTTCACACACCCGCGCAATTGTACATAATAATAAACTTACACGTGCCAGCGCTGTAATGCGGACACTTTTACCAGGTACATCCCTTGTCCTCTCGGTTTAGCGGTCGCCTCGTACGCGGGAGGTCCGGGTACCGACTCCTGGCCGATGTATTTTCGGCAATATCGGCCCGGCGTGTCCTGGGTTTACCCGGTTGATGCATTAGCCCTTCGGGGTTCGAATGAGGCAACGGTCTACGGGCTATGCCAGACCTACGACGACTGCACTTGGCGCACGAGGTCGAGTGCCGGGGCGGCTTCGGCCGATGTCCTGGGGCGAACTTTACCTAATGCGGACACTGCGCGCAAGAACCTGCGTGCGACCCGTCCCAGGCCGATCATCGACGACAGTACGGCATGATTACAGCGAAACTTGCCCCGTGGCTCGCACCCGACCCCGGGCTGAGGCCGCTGTTGTGGGTTGGGATGGGCGCATCGGCGCCCGCGGCGGCGTTACTCGTCCGCCGACTCCCGATGACACCTGTGCAGTTGCTGTTACGCACAGACACGGATGTTCACCTGCCCGTGGTGGTGACGCGGCCCCATGCCCGCCCCTGCCCGCCGGCTGTCTGCACAGGTGTTCAGAAAGTCCAAGCCCGGCATCGGCAGCAAGTTCCAGGTGGACAAGCTCACGGACGGGCTCGTGGCGTTCGGGACGCCGGGGGCGGCGGAGGCGTTTGCGCGGTCGCTGGAGGAGGAGGCGCGGGCGGCGGTGACGGTGGCGGAGGTGGACTCGCACGAGACGTTTCGCATGGTGCAGGACGTGGCCGGCGTGGTGGTGCTCATGCGCGACGACGCGCCCGCGCTGCCGGCGCCGCACCGGCTGCGGAGCGCCCTGCTGGGCAAGACGTCCCTCGATGACTGAGGCTGCGGCTCCGGCGGTTGAGCCGGCCGAGGCGGTCGGGATGTGCGCGTGCTGTGGGATGTGCGCTCCGCCGCGAGAAGCTTGCGACGCTGTATCGATCGTGAGAGACCCGGCCAAGCCTCGAGTGCCACAAACCCTAAAAACCCTAAAGAATGAACCCCCACCCCCGCCCTCGAAAATGACCCCGCTCCCTGTCCCCACCTCCCACCCCAACCCTAGAACCCAAAGCCTGGAAACCCTGAACCTCACCAAGGGATCGGTGATGAGGGCCGATCGGCCTCACCCGCTGCCCGCCGGCTTGCTCGGCGCGGCGTGGCGCCTGGGCTGGCTTGTACTCGTATTTGGATGTATTTGCTCTGTACCAACACTGGGCAGTAGGTAGTAGTTTGCGTAGCGCGCTCCCCGGGGCCTGCCGCGGAGGGTGTTGTAATCAAAGTGATGGAATGTGAAGGCAAGCGGCCGAGAAGAAAGAGTGGATGTGACGGACATGCTGTGTGGTCGCGGTAGATGCCGGGTCTATGTATATGTGATATATATATATATATATATATCATATACATCTATATATATGAATAAATATATACATATAAAATATGTATGTCGTAGACATTATTTATATATATTTTAAAGTGTCTTGAAATATATATATAAATATGCATATGTATATATCTATATCTATATGTACATGCATATATTGAAATGCTATACAGCTCGCCATTGGTTGCCCATTGGTGACTTAGCATCCTCCGGCTGGGCGTCTGCCCACAAGCGCACTCATCCCCAAGGGCCGCGGGGCGGTGGTATGTAAAGCATCTGCGGTTGTTGCGGGCGGAAGGGTGCTGCCGCCGATCAAACCCATCAAACCTTTCTCCCTAGCGACACCTCGCAATTCCCTTCCATAACCGCTTTGATGAGCGACAAATCCGGGAGGTCGGCGGGAAGGGCGTCAGAAGCCCGTGTGTCTTTCATGAAGCAGCTCTTGGACATGTTCGCACCGACACACAGTGCTGCCCCCATGGACGACACCTTTCCCTTTGTGGCGGGCGGAGGCACTGCCGCGGATCAAACACATGCGACCTGTCGGTATAAGCATGCCGTCAACGCCGATCAAATGCCCACATGCTTGATGGGTGCGGTGGGGGAGCAGCGGAGGCGCTCCGTGATGGCGGCGGGTCTTGTTGAGAGCGGGCGACGGTGCGGGGCGGAGGGTGGCGGCGGCGGGAACGTACTGCTGCGCCGTGACAATGCCCTCGCGAGTCAACTGATACGCCACCTTACTGGTATATATGGTTTGTAGACGTAGGTTTCTCGGATGGACGGTGCCACGTAGATAGTCAATTTGGTCGTCAAGCATGCCGTCAACGCCGTTCAAACACCCAGGTGCTTGTTGGGTGCGGTGGGTTTCGTGCTGCGCATGGCGGCGGCGCTTGTTCAGAGAGGGCGTCGGTGGTAATGAGCGTGCTGGTATGCTGTGACAACTCCCTCGCAGTGTCACAAGGTACATTCCTTGTCCGCTCGGTCGAGCGGTGGCCTCCTAGCCAAGAGGTCCCGGGTTGGATTCCCGGGTCTTTCATTCCGGGCAATAATATCGACCCGGCCGTGTCCCAGCTTGATGCATTAGCATTGTCCCGGCTTGATGCTAGTTGATGCATTAGCCCTTCGTGGTTCGAATGAGGCAATGGTCTACGGGCTGTGCCAGACCTACGACTGCAGTTGGCGCACAAAGTAAAGTGCTGGGGCGGCTTCCGCCGATGTCCCAGGGCGAACTTTTACTTTTGATGCCCTCGCGAGTCAGCTGATGCGCCAGGAATATATTGGTATATATGCGTAGACGCGGGGTTTCTCGGATGGACGGTGCCACGTAGATAGTCAATTTGGTCGGCTGTAACCTGGCGTGAGCAGCGTGGAGCATCAAGTGGGTGGTTTTGTTCTAAAACGAACAGTCTTAATGGACCTCGCAACATCGGGTTTGCTACCACGGAATGGAGTATGTATGGCGTCGCCCATTGATGAGATCGTCGTGGGCCGGGGGCAGCATGGCGGCGATTAGGCTTATTCGCAGACAACTATTAAGATAGTGGCGCTTATGGAGGACACGCCGTGTTCAATAATGAAGCAAACTGACAATGTTGCGAGATGGGCACGCGCGCCGATCCGCAAAAAGTACTTTGTGCATATGTCGAGTCGGGAAGGCGCACGCCGACGCCGCTTCAATACTTTCCACCAGAGCGTCTTCGCATCGTCGTTGTCCTTTGCCTCTGCGCGGCTCACCGCCAAGGCGGCATCCGAGCGCACACCGCTCCTAAGGCCGCCGCTTGGCCGGCTCGGCGCTCGCGGCCGCCGGAGCGGTGCGCTTGGCGCCGACCACAGCGGCGCTCCCGGCGTCCACCTCCGCCACCATCTCCTGGTACTCCGCCACCAGGCCCGGCACGGAGCGCACCGCGGACACCAGCGGCAGCACCTCCCGGAGCAGCCCCAGCTTGGGCAGCCCCACCACCGTCGGCCGCCAGCTCGAGGCGTCCTCCTCCCTGGGAGAGGCGCGCCGGGGCCGCGAGTGCCGACGCGGTGTCACCAGAGACGGTCAGCCAGGCGCGACCGGAAACACGGACCCGGACCAAGTCTTTCCTTCCTTATTCCTTTCCTTCCTTTTTTTCTTCTCCACGCAATGTGTTTGTCCGTTTGTGCGCGTGGTTGCCACCCTAGGCACCCCGGAACCCCCACCAACCAAATACACACAGACACATGTGCTTACCCGAGGCAGGAACACAATTGCCCGTGCAAATGTTGTATTGGGTTTTAGTGTTAGGGCTTTAAGGTTAAGCTCGTAGCTTTTTAGGGTTAAGGTTTTCGGTTCAGGTGAAATAAAGTCAACCCCTAACTAAAACCCTCTACACCCGAAAACCCCCTAAAATCATAAACCCTAAAGCCCTAAAAATCCCTACAGGGTTATCCTATACCCGGACAGGGTTATCCCTAGCCATGCGCACATCATCACCAACTCCAGCATGTAGTGCTCGCGTTTTGTCGCAGCGACTAAGGATTAGTAGCGACCAGTCCCAGTAGGGAATGGGGATCGCTACCCGCCTGTAATAACAAAAAATAATTGCATGGGCTACCCGCAAAATGTTATCGGGAAATCTACTAGTGATGGATTGCGGGGGGGGGGGGGGAGGGGGGGAGGGGCGCACCCGGCCTGTGCCAGCGGCTCTGCCGCTCCGTCCGCCTGCTCCCCCTCCAGCACAATATGCACCGTGCCCAGGAGGTCGGAGCACACCTGCAGGGCGCAGCCGCCGTCTTCTCAGTGATCTCAATTCTGCATGCGGGCGTAGGCACTGGCACGGCAGCGCGGTGGCCGGGGGCGACCGTCGAGTACAAGTGCATCCCAAACTGTCAGTGCTCCACCGGAGGCCCATGGCGGTACCGTACCCAGACTTTCGGCTCGCGGTACGTTGTCGGCCTTAGGAGCCGTGTGCGCTTGTTGACCCCCCGTTTTTAGCGAAAACAACAAAAATAAATGTCGCCTGAGATGTATCAGAATACACCACAAATACCACACGGATCTTCCGGCTCATTACTGCAACACCCTTCGTGACTTTTTGGACCCACGAACAAAATTGAATGATATATCATGGTCATTCTATTTTCAGTACTCATACATATTCTTAGATGTGTTTTGGAAGGGGGGGGGGGGGGGTGTCGAACGCTTCTCGTAAGACGACGGCAATCCTGAATAACAACGGCCATCCTCTAAGGCTGAGTTGGGGGCTGCCGATCGTTTCAGAATCGTCGATTAAAGCGGACGCACACACCGTTATAAAAAGTCGTATCCCCAAGCGGAGAATACCGAGTTTTGGCGACATTTCTTTTTCTTAGCGGGGGGGGGGGGGGGGGGGGGTCTCCGTGACAAACAGGCGAAGCTGTTGTTAGTGACATGAGACGCAAAATGTAAGCCGAATACCTGGATTATATGATTGGGACTGGCGACTGCCCGTAACCAGCCACGTACTTTGCCGTATACACTCATTTGTTTGTTTTCCCGCCCCCGGGACAGGACTGGCAGCAGTGGAACCCTTGCAGCGTCTACAACGGCCCTTAAGCGAGCGATCCAGTTAATGCGGAAAGCCCTGGCCTGGGTAGGCGACGCTCCGTTATGGTGAAACAATTTGCCGAGGCATTCTGCAAGACTAATTGGGGGGCAGTGACGGAAATTCCAACACAGTTGGATCACCGACTAAAACACTGCCATCAAAATACCGCCTGACTTCTGACCACGAAAGGTCTGCCCTGCCCGTTCGGGCGTCGCTTTGATGACGACATCGTCTGTTGACGACTGCTGCTTTTTTTTCCGCCCCCGGGACAGGACTGGCACCCGTGAAACCCTTGCAGCGTCCCTACGACGGCCGTTTAGGCAGCAATCCAGTTACGGAAAGCCCTGAGTGGGCGACGCTCCGTTATAGTCATCAAGCAAATTGCCGAAACATTCGGCGAGACTAATGAAGGCCAGTGACAGAACTTTCAACCCTGTTGGATCAACACTCGCGTGTTATTGTCCCCCCCCCCCCCCCCCCTATAGCTTGCGGCGGAGGAAAAATCGGCGTGTATAAAAAAAGGGTTCGGCGTGTCGAGGAGTTCGTCACGCGGCAGGGTGGTCCCACCTCGCGCAGGCGGCCCTCGTCCCCCGCCTCCGCCAGCTGCTTGCAGTAGGCGCGCAGCATGGCGCGGTAGCCCGCCGCGTCGCCCAGCACGCGCGCCGCCGCGAGGCGCGTCTCCAGGTGGCAGCGCGCCTCCGTCGCGGCCGCTGCGCCGCTGCGCTTGAGGGCGGCGGAGACGTGGAGCGCGGCGGCGGTCGAGCCGGTGCCGCCGCCCTGCGTCAGCCGGGCCAGCGCGCCCCTGGAGAGCGCACAGTCAAAGGCGCCGCCGGGGATTCAGTCGGCCTTTGGCTCGCAGGGGCAAAACGTGGTGATTGGTTGGGGGGAGGGCATACCTTGGCTCACCCGCCGGCATGCCGGAATGGTACGGGGAGGCCGGGAAGCGGCTGTCGGCCACGCGCATCCATGACCTGCCGGCGGTCGGAGCACGGGAGGGGGGGGGGGGGGGGGGTCGTCAGGCAAGGTGTGTGGCGGGGCATCACGGGCGGCTGGCAACATAGGAGCGCAAGCGGAGGTATAGTCTGCATCAAGGGTCGCGACCTGGTGATCTAAGTGGGGGATAAACATACACTAGTCCAACGACCAAAACAGCGGGCATGGGGTATGGCGCAATGTGGTCTTGAGAGCATTTAATCCGGATGATCCGACGATCCACGCATGTGACGAGTCGGCCCGTAAAGGCGAACGCCGCGATACAGTGCGCCTCGCCGAATCAGTCGATTCATCGAGGCCAGGGCGCTTGATGCGTCGGAAAGAATGATGCGGACTCAAAAAAAGCCCTTCACCCAAATGCAAGACTTGGATTCGTGTCTTGTCTAACGGGTCTATGCACTTGATAAAGCTTGCATGTGAAGATAGTCAGTGTGACATGACCTCGATGTGCCGGATGCACTTACGTTTGGCACGCGATTGTTAGTTGATGCGAACTCAATCAAGAGGACAGAGGGGGCGCCGGGGGTCACCGCATGCCGCTGTGGAAGAGGAACGCCTGGCGGTTGGAGAGCACCAGGATGGGCTCCTCGTTGGGCGACACGTCCACGTCCACCACTGCCCCGCCGGCGCACACAGCCACTCGGTCACTCGGTCGCGAACGCGGGCAAAACATCCCCAATTCCCGGCTGTGTTGACCCGATTCCAGCGCCTGAATTCAAGCCCGCCCAGATCGAATGCCGTCCGTGTTTACTCCGTTGCACAAACGCACATACTGACGTCGCACTCGGGGTGTCAAGATGGGCTCTGCGGTCAGTCCGATATCGGCCCCGCTGGCCCCTTGAAACCTGGACTGAATGCGGGCTGAATCCAAGAGACGAATCCAAGAGCTGAATCGAAACTGAATTCAGGCGAAGCTAAATAAGCGGTGGGCTACAACAAGAGGTGGGGACAGGTAGAGTCTGACAGATTCCGACACAGTCTTCAGCATCCGGGTCAAACCATCCTTTAGGTGTGACGCCAAAGTGAAGTGGGAGCGGAAACACACGCCCATGCACGCCGGGCAGGGCGGTAGCCCCCCCCTTCTGTGTCGCACCTCTGCAGGTGCCGCCCGCCATGGCAAACACGGGGCCCAGCTCCGCCTCCACGCGCAGCGTCTGTATAGCCACAAGAGCAAGGGGGGGGGGGGGGAGGGCGGCAATCATCGCCGTAACATTTGATTGGGTTCACAGGTAAAAACATAGAAAAATGTTCTGCAGCATCGAGTTGGAGGACCCGAGTGGTATTTGTGGTGTATTCTGCTGATTATAAAGTTGATTTCCCATCTTCGCATGGGGGCGGAGGGGGGCAAAACGATGCCCAGAGCGTCAACGCGGTAGGCATATCGCATTATTGTTGTACGCGGTCTAAACCTCACACCGTCCTCGAGGGGTTCAGGGGTACAGCGTCGCTATGTCGTACTGTTCCAATCCAAACCCTAAACGCCCCACACCCTAAACCTCGGTGCGCCTTGCACACCAGGCTCACTCTCTGGTGCGGCGCTAGGAAACATCGATGTCGTTTCAGACACACGGAACGAACACTTTCACCCCTGGGGGGTCCCAGCAGATTAAAATGATGTCTGGCGGGCCTCATATACACATTTCCACATAATTGACAAACACCGGGTGTCGTCGAGAAGGATCCCTGCCAGCAACAGTGGATCAAACTCGGTTCACTCCGCAATTGTCAAGCAGCTCATCGATTCACAAAAGCACTTTGAGAAAAGCTTCCATTGAGGGGGTTAAGGGTTAGCGTTTGGATGCGAAACAGTTCAAGTGCCCTGTGGAGATAAATGATAATAACTTCATCTTTTATCTCTGGATGGAATTATTATCCTGCGCTACCCGCGCTTCAATTACATAATATCAAGCGCCAGGAATAACAGTTCTTTATCAGTCCTCCACAGGCAACAAATAGTCGTCGCTCGCAAGCATACATATCTTTTTCCAAGTATGTCGGCGATGGTGTTGTTGTTGGGAGGGAGGGGGGGGGGGGGGGGGGGGGGCTTCATGCTTGCCTGGCGGCGCAGGTCCCACAGGCGCAGGGCGGTGCCCGCCACGACGGCCGCGTAGCCGCGCACCAGGCGCAGGATGGCAGCGGGCCGCGGCAGCGCGATCGGGGGCAGCAGCTGCCGCCCCGCCGGGCTGAACACCAGCAGGCTGCTGTCCGCCAGCGCGGCGGTGATGAACTCCGCGCCTGCGCGCAGCACCGCCCGGCCGAGTGTTGATGTGTGTGTGTGTGTGTGTGTGTGTGTGTGTGGAGGGCGGGTTTGAGGGTTTTAGGGGGTTTAAGGTTGACCTAATACCCCTGAAAACCTAAACCTTAAGCCCTAAAACCCGGGGCATGTAACGATCGCAACATGTACAGGTGGTGATGCACAAACCCGTGTAAACCCATATTACAATCCTCATATCACGATCCTCATAGTGGTATTGCATGCAAGGTGTTATACCTTCGCTGTAATTCCGCTGCAGTTTACTCGCATTTGACCTCCGGTGGGCAAGACAGGTTCCTACTCGCAGTGCTCGTACTGCCGCGCCGGCACCCGAAACCGGGCTCGCGAGCCGCAAACATAATCAACCGCACCGCAGCCACCACAGAGTTCTTCGGCTTGTGCATTGAGGATAAATTGTTCAAGGTAGGACATTTTTATAGATATACTCACCGAAAATCGGCTGATTAGTAGGTGCATTAAAGGACATCTCCACTGGAGAGGAGACAGTGAGCCCCCACCCCCGGGTCATGTTATTAAACATTGCCGCCGAGCTTAAGAAGTATACTGTCATTTGGCCGCCGCAGAAGCAAAACAAACTCCGGCATTCATTTCATGCCCTCTGACAGATTTCCGGATGAGCGTAGCTTTTCCTTCTTTGCGAAGGGGGCCAATTGCGGTACTTCATAGTGCACGTAGAGCGCATGGTTACGTTGTGGGTAACATATAACGAGGCGGGGGGGGGGGGGGGGGGGGGTTAAGGAGCCGGGCCGCACCTGCGGACAGCAGCAGGCAGGGTGCCGGCAGCGGGATGGTCCACAGCGGCTTGGCGGCGGGTCCGCTCCCTGCGCAGGCGGCGAGGCGACCGCGGTCAGGGTCGGGCAGGCAGCCCGGCTGCTAGCTCGGCTGGCCATCCGGAGCACGGCCTGTCCTTGTCGCGCGGGCGCAGCTACTTCGCATAGAGCCGCTGCTTTTCAGATACCTGTGATGACTACGTGAACGCATGCAGCACGGCGGGCGTCGGCATCCACCCGTTTCACCACCTGCCTCATCAGTGCCGCAATAGCATGTTCTGGTACAATGGCGCGGATTACCGCACACGTGCCGCTACAGTGCGTACTCCATACAAAGCGGAAAGGACTCGCCGGTGGCCGGTGTCGTGGTGACAATTTCGTGTGCCAATGTGGGGGTCGCGCCGACTGGACACTCAATAATGCCGTACCGATTACTTGGGTTCGCGGGGACGAAAAAGTGATGGCTTGTTTAGCAGCAACCAGTCGGAAGATCCATGTAGTATTCGTGTTGTATTCTAGATTGTTTCAAGATAAGTGTAGTTTTACTGTCTCCACGGGGAGTCACAATGTAATGCCATTGGAAAAAAATATGGTCCACGGGGCACGTTCGGTTAAGCTGTTTTGGTTGACGACTCGTTGATGGTATAGGTGCTAGGGTTTCACTAGGGCTTTACGGTGACGACATCCGCGGGAACCGTCACCTGAGGCGCCGGCGGCAAAGCACTGCAGCACCGCGGGCGCCGCCGCAGAGCCGTCCTTGCCCTGGTTGAGCGCCTTGAGGGAGCCGCCGCCGTTGCCGTCCACTTGCGCCTCCACGACCGCCAGCAGCCGCGCCGGCCGCATCCCAACGGCAATCGCACCTGCGGCACAGCTGAACTCAGTCTGAATCCTGACATTACTTTCCGAAGGGAATTCAGAACTTTAGGGTTTACAAAACCTTATTACAGCTTGATGCGACATCACGGAATAAGTGAATTCAATCTGCTTATTCCATTTCAGCGCCCGAACCACCTTCGCGACACGCGATCGGAGGTCATTCTGGTCTTCATGATTCCGAAAAGGGTGTGGGAAAGAAAGTATGGAAGCAGGGTAGGATTCTATCGACAGGGGTTGTACAAGTTATTCGTGATACAGTATTGTTCGCAACTTGGTGTACTTCAGCACCATGGGGATAGATGCAACGTCGGAATCCCCATGCAATGTCATCGGTGTCACGACTAAGAACAGGAACACTATACTGATGCGGGCACCGCGTTTCGGGAAGGGGGGCGGGGGCGGCGGCTACGTGAGTTTCCACGGGTGTTACACGGATGGGTGTGGTATTAAGAGGTGATTCAATAGATAAAATCGCGGTGCAACTGGAAGCGACTGAAGCTCATGCCTGGCCCGCACCACACAAACACACACACACACACACGCATGCACGCATATACTCAAATATAAATAACAAATGTGTGGACAGCTGTTCGTATTCAACCGCCATACCCGAAGGAATCCGCAACATTTCCCTGTTTCGCATGTCAACATGACGCGGGTGACGCCTTTGCCTTCTGCACGGAAGCTCCGTACACACCCCCACAGTATTACTCTCAGCCTACTCTGGATTAAGAGGTAGGGGGCGGGGCCGGGGGGGGCAGGCACCTGGGCCCAGGGGAGCCGCGGCTGCGACGTCCCATGGCGGGCTCAGCGCCTCCGCCAGCTGCCCCAACGGCGCGCTCCTGGCGGGCGCCGCCGCTGCCGCGGGTTGCGCCGCCGCCGCGGGTCCGGGCGGCAGGTACGCGGGAGGCGCGGGCCCGGGGGCCGGGGAGCCCGCCATGGGGACCGGTGCCACCTGCGCGCAGGGACGCGGTCATCGGAAGATTCAATACCACGACGAAAGTGAATGAATCGCGGTAGGGGTGAAATGCAGAGGAATCAAATCATAACCAGAAGTACCCTAACCCCGCATTACCTCGCTGTACACTG
>VCJN01002205.1:0-59839 GCA_006384855.1 Tetraselmis striata | reverse complement strand
GTATATATACTCGTTCACCAGCTAAGTCCCGTTCTAAAACTGATTCGTTGACCAACAATAAAATGGCAGATCCTTATGGGTATTCAATCCCGCATAATCTGCTCATCCCTCTAAAGTAAACTTAAACTTATCATAGAGGGGGTCAAAGATACGATCCACCAGTCTCCAGGTAACACCAGTATGTGCACTAGAAGTCTGGGCATATTTTCGACGGATATAGCTTTTACTCGACGACGACTCGACAGTTTCGAGTTGCTGGAACGAGTATGCTTTTCGTATCCATATCAGATGCTTTACTACCAGTACACGTATCAGTAGGTGCATCTACAGGGGCACGAGTAGAATCTGACGGTACATCATCATCATCTAAAGTGCGTAAAGTGCGTACTGACCTTGGATGTGCCGAGGCAACTTGCCGAGGGAGCGGTCGCCACTGAAAAGACCATAGGAAAGGTCGTCGATCAGCGCTTCGACACGTCGACTCCTCCGCGCTTCTCCTCGGTTAGCAAACATGCGATGCGCCGAGCTCCGCTGCTCCGGATGACAAAGGCCCGCCGTACACTCGACGGTCGCCGGCTCGTTGCTCAGCTCCTGCCGAGCTATCGCCAGTATTTCGTAATATTCTTGGCGCGTACTCGGCAGAAGTCGCGGTTGCTCCAGCACGCCATGCGATCACCACCTGCAGGCTATAGATGCAGATGCAGATGCATATGAGTCTATAGATGCATCCATTCATATGCGTATGAGGCTATAGATGCAGTCTTCTCGTTGAAGGTCATGTACTTGAGCCGATATACGAACGGCTATGACGAACTCGGTCGCAGCAGCAGGTAGTCGTTCTTTCAGCTCCATACAGTAGAACTCGGTCGCTATGTCGACAGCCATGTAGTCGTCGACGACCTCCCACAGAGGTGACTCGTCGAAGCCACAACGGAACGATACAGTAACATATACGCCAGGGTAGCTCTTGTTGGTCCATATACCAGAAGTCGACACAGCCGTATACACGTTCGACCACTTGTCGACGACTGCCGAGTGTATAGCCTGCGATGCGACATAGGGAACGGCACGACACCATTTACCCCGCAGGTGCGCAGCTATCTCGGTAGTATATGACGGACGACCATTGCCAGGGTCGACAGTGATTCGATCAGGGAAACGAGGACCATTATCAGCAGGCGGGTCGACCGCTACTTGAGGTCCAACAAACGGTATCAGATTATCGTTCACCAGCTGCTCAGCACGGTATGGCCAACGAGTATCATTCTTCAGCTCGTAATAATTCACTCGAGCCTCGTACAGAAAGCAGTCGGTTCCATCGATAGTCACACAGTCGAAGAGATTCAGGTCAGCCGGATTCATCGTGATCCCGGTTTCAGTTTGCAGCATACGTACTGCGAGTTCGCGGACTGACAGGTCGATAAGTGTCGAGGTCCCACATGGCAGAAAAGCAGTGTTATTATGATTCGGTTCAACAGTCATCATAATGTCTCGCTCAGCACCAGCTCCAGTGCCTGAAGTAACAATCACAGATGCTGTGACACCGCAGTTGAAGGGTAGCTTAGTGTCTGCGTCCCGCTCTCGAGCCGCCAGTTGTGCGCGCGAAAACTTGCGCCTCATCACGTCACTCATTATACAACAAACGAGGAGTACTTGCAGTGGAAGACTTGAAGATTCTGGAGCTAACCCTCGCTCCGAAACCAGCGCGACAGTCTCAGCCGGATAGAGACTGCAGGGACAAACAAAGGTGGCTGTGCAGTGGTGGTGCAGAGGCGAGAGGCTACAGTGTCTTTCAACATAGAACAATTGTTACAAGTTGTCACCTCCCGCTGCTACAAATAATCTAGCTATTGTCGGCACTGGCCATCAGGCCATGCCGACCACTAGCAGCACGCCCACTGCAAAGGGCGTCACCATGGAGAGTCAGACAGAAGGCAGAACGTCAGCCCCGTCATTGTACGGCAATACATAACATATCCCCTGCACTGTCAAGGATAGAATATATCTGACAGACAGGCAGACATTATTATATATAATACAGCAGGCCGATATACGAGTACTCGTGCGCGCGACATGCGCGCACTCGTACTCTAGTACCCGTAGAATGTACTTCATTCAGTGGTACCGGCTCTCGTACTGTATTATGCCAAAGATAGCGCATGACATGTTACAATAAAGTATAACTGTCACATCTAAACCTGTTTTTTCCAACAATTCAACTGCCATGGCGCGACATGTGCGGTTTGTTGGTGGTTTCAACAGATTAAGTTCCCGGTGCAATCATGTTTCAATACGGGCCGCCCCATCGCCCGCGAGCCATGCGCTCCCGGCCGGGGAGCTACTTAGGACAGCCACCACCAGCTCGCCTGCCCTCTTCCAGCTCGCTGCCTTCGGCGGCGCCCTCCCGTTTCCGTTTCCGCCTTGCAGGCTCCTCCTCCGCCCCCCCTCCCGGTCTTTCGTTGGGCCTTCCTAGCCATAAAACGGCGCTTCTTCCGTGTAAAACAACCGCCAAACCCTTTTGGCAAATACAGACTCGATTGCATCATGTTTGAAGTAACTTAAATCGCCTAGATGCGACCGAAATGCCGCTAAAATAGCGATGACGACGATAGACTATAAATCCTAACAGGATAGCGACAATAAGGCTATTCCAATTTAGATATGTGGTCTAGGACTTTCACCCGAAAACGCAGGTGTATGTATGTGCGTAGGTGTATATATTAAATGCGGAAATTCTGTAATCGGCACTTTATCAGTACTTGTCATCCACATGACGTCGTCGCGGATGGTGCACGGGCGGCGCGCGCATGCCCCCGCCTCGCCGCATGCCCCCCCCCCCCCCCTCGTCCCCCCTCCCCCCGCGCGTGCGCGCCACCGTCGTCAAGACGTGAAACGCACTTCACTCAGCCAACCTTCTCACATAGCCCCACCACACTCCTTTGCCCGCCTGCTACGCAACCCCGTCGCCAAAGCGGTGTTATTGTGTGCAAAGGGAATGCTCACGAGAGCTGCAAGAAATCGGCGAGCGGATCGCTTGCCGATAGCGGCAGCATAACAATTGCAGCAAGTGCCGCTCGACCGCTCGTCGATGCGCTGCAATTGCTCCGAAACCAGTACTACATAGCCCCCACTTGCCGCCCGCAGCACCCCGCATCCAACTGCTACTGCCTCGGCCGGCCACCGCCCATGATGTTTCTCAACGTTCTCCCACCCCCTCCGCACAAGAGTGGCTTGCCATATGCAGCTGGGGATAGGGAAAGGGCATGGCGGGTCACACTGCGGTTGTCTGGAAGGGCATGCACCACACGCGTCACAATTAATTTCACACAGGTTCATAGTACATGAAGCACTAGAAAAGCTGTACAAATGAGGTGGAGGCGAAGCGCTCATAACTCAAAACGGACGGGGAGCTGATCAGCTGACCTAAACCAGGGATCTCGATCGGAATGGCCTAATAATAGGGTAGATAGTATAGATGCCCGAAAAAAAAGGCCCTGATGAAATCCTGATGTAATATATTTAGTATACAGTAGATGCCAAGGACGACGACGACTACCTGTACCCGTACGGGCAATCGCGGATTCATATAGAAGTTCGCGGTTTTGCACATATAGAGTAGACGAAAACAAGTTGGTGAATAATCCTTACTACCCGGGTACCCGCAGGAGCAATCGCAGTTCGTTGAGACCCTGCTGAGAATACGTTGGTTTCATTGCCGACGACACGGGCGAGTCCAGACCCAGCACTGCCTGCACCGAAATCTCCACACCCGTGCTTAACAATCTTCTGCACTCCGCCAGACAGGGAGACTATTGTTCGGCACCCATGGTGCGCCGACGCTGTACCCGCGACTTTTCCTACCTCTGCCTCTCGGTACCAATACTGATATTTACGCCGTGTATTTGAGCGGCGGCAGCGCGGCGGCATGCGCCGATTCCTCCGCCTACTCGTACCGCTTCTCGTACCCTTATTCCGTGTGGCCAACCGTGCCTTGCCTGCCCGTCCAGCCATACCAAAGGCCAACCTTAAATCCAAACTGGCATGCATGCTTCTTCTATGGCTTTCTGACTGCTGTATCTGGGCGGCGCAGTCTTACCGCGGTGGCGCCCCGTACGGCGGGCCCCCGGTCCCACCGCCCTATGGTGGGCCTCCCCCCGCCTCGCCCGACGCGAGGTCACTCGCTGCGGAGAGCGTGGTGTCCACTCGGTCGTCGGTGAGGCTCCCCGTGGACACGATCTACCCCCCTCCCCCAAACACACACACACACACACACACACGCGCGGGCGCGCGCGTGCGCGCGCGCACACACACACACAGCCCCCGCCCCCGCCCCCACCCTGCGGCGCTTGCCACTTGCCCGCAGAGCATTCCCAACTCAGCTGACGGTGCAAATGTGTACTTGACTATCGAGAATGGCTTGGCCTTGGGCTTTTACGCACCAACTACTGGCCTAACCTGCAGGCGCATGAAGTCGCCCTCGAAATGGCTGGCTCGAATACCTCCCCATTGCCCCCTGGCGCAAGGATTATCCACGCGGACCCAGAGTACATGAAGGGCTACACAACGCTCCGGAAGAAGGCTGACGCGTGGATGCGCGCAGCCGCCGATAAGCGCCCCTTGCCGATTCTACCAGGCGAAGAGTCAGTGTTCTGGGGGAGCTGGCTGCGCGCTGCGGACGCCAACAACACCCAGCCGAGCCCCAATCACGAAATGCGGCAGTTTGTAGATTTTCAGATGAAAAGCGCAGCCGCACCCCCCACCAAGCTTCCCAGCAAGGAAGAGGCAAAGGCTCAACAGCGGGCGAAGCGGAACAGGCGCAGCATGCTCCTGCTGGTTCTGTTTATCATTTTCATTCTGGTGGGTGGCGCTACGGCCGCCGCATACTTCGCATACACCTACTCAATCACGGTTGCGGATCTGGAGAAACAGCTCCAAGATGCGAAAGCAGCAAATACCACGTGCGGCACTGGCCCTGAAGAAGTGGTACCTGAAGCGAACAGCACCGTGGCGGCTGAGGTTGATCAGCTGGTGACGCAGCTGCGGAGTCAGGTGGCCAATCAGACGGACAGAGCAGATCAGCTCCAGCAAAAAATCCAAGATCAGATCAGATCAACGAATGCGGCAATTGAACAGGAGGAGCAGAATTGCGAACTTCGCATTCAGGATAAGTTCATAGAGTTGCAGCAGGCAGCATCTTCCGTCACTACGTCCCTCATCAGCGGTCAGCCTGTCCCAGCAGAGAATGCCGCAGCGTACAGCACCAGCGGCGCCTCCTGGCGGTGGGACTACACCCTCGACACTTCCGGGGCTGTGGTGCGTTATAGAAACCAGCCTACTGATATGTCCTTCAGTTTGCCGTCCCGGAACACCTGGAAGTCAGGATTCCTGCCTGCGGGCTTCGGCACTGGCTATGCCTGGAACACCCCCCTGGACCAGGCCACCACCAATGGCAACTACGTTATCTTTCTCACTTCCTTCTGCCTGACAGATGCGCAGTTGGCGAGGCTCGCAGACGCCAAGATGTTCCTATTTGTAGCTCGTGACGACAATGCTGTTGTCCAGCTGAACGGCGTGAATATCATGGACGAGCCGCATACGGTGCAATCTGAGATGGTGTACTGGAATGAGGTCATCGAGGTCCCTGCCACCAGGTTGGTCAGCGGCAGGAACGTCATCAAGGCGGCGCTGACCAACATCGGCCAGTCTGCTGAGGCCGGGTTCGACGCGGACCTGCGGGTGGTGAACGGCCCTGCCCTGCAGCTCACGGACTTCTGCTGAAAGCCTACAGCACTTGACTCCGGGTTGTGCACCACAGCTGCGGCGGCCATGGGGCAGATCGGCTTGCCTGTGCAGTATCCTGAGCACCACGGGTGGCCAAGGCTATGCCACACCCGCTAGTAGAGAACACATGTGATAATTGTTGTATGCAAAGGTGGTGCCAGCCACGTGCTGAGTCCATAGTCTCGATAGATCTTTAGCCTGCTGACAGCGGCCCACGATATGTGTGTGGGCAGTGCAGATCCGGTTTGGAAACCGTGCGCTTGCATTGTTGATGCGCGTTGTCACATACTGAAGCTCGTAGTATGACCAATTGTCAGGCCTGCTATTGGGGTGGGTTCTATGTCGCAATCAAAGGGGGGTGCCATCGCACCTTCAGGGGTACAAATGAAAATTCGTTGTCATTTTTGTCCAGTAGTTGAAAAAGAGAAACAGTACACATGCAACATGAACCAGTCTGCCGTATCCGTTGTCGCCATCCTTATGTGACTATTCAATTTGCCGACCAAAACTCTTCTGTTGCTCGATACATATCCCAGCATCGCTACGCAATAAATCCGCGCCTTGTGCCTCCCATGGACGTAGCAACAGGCTGCGCTCCAGCAGTTCTGTGCTGACATGGCAACGGCGGGCGCATGTTGTTTGTTTGCATGGGATAAAGTGGCGAGAGCTTCGCATAGGTATGGTAAAGGTCTGAGTAGGCATTATGCTTGGGTTATGATTTGAGTTTGGGTGGCAACGATGATGACTATTATAGCCACAATGCAATTCCTTCAATACAGCCTTGTTCATGAGCAATGTGAATTACAGGAGGCAACAGCAGTGAGCCGTAGAAGGCCTGTAGTGTTATGTGCTGCAATTACGATTTGCTGATTGCTCTTCAGCAGCGGCATAAATGTCAGTCAGTGACCCAATGATGCCCCACATCAAACAACAATTCATGGACGATAGGCCACGTCTGGTAACTCATGCATGAGATCTCGTCATGGGTTGATTCCTCCTACAAGGTTCTTGGTCATGTCATTCAAAGATGAACTACTGGTACTTCATCAATTTAGAGCACGGGCGGACGCATACATTGGCGTGATCGTTATTGCATGTGCGATCATCAGAGGGTTTAGCGGCCTGCTTGCCGTAGCTAGGGTGAAGGCTCTCTTTGGTATTGCAGCAGCATGGCTTCATGCGCACCAGTCTGAGCCAAGCTGCCAGGAATGTCGTGCACTGACGAGTTCAATGTATGTCATGGTGGTAGAAATGATTACATAATGCTGATATATAAATAGGGGTTGTCGAGCATGGCTCCGGAGTGCATCGCGCAAGGGGGGCATATGCTGAGTGGTGCGTGTGGGAGTATGGTACACCTTACACACTCATATACTGTCACATCAACAAGGGGATTATGATATGGGACACGTGTGGTGTAAATTCACACCCCGCTGTAGTTTATACCAAATTCTCCCATCGACATCCGATTCTGTCACATTTGTCTATAAGTATCCTGTAGGATGGCTAAACTCCACAGGATGATACTCCTGAAAAAAACAATAAACAAAAATATGATTCCACGATAATCTTCGCTATGAAATTTCTTCGCCCAGATATTACAAACATCCGCGCGATCAACGAGGCGAAAATGCTGCGCTGAGATGAAGGATATCAGTACACGACCAACTATACTTAACCTCCCAAATCTCGGCTGGAAAAGGTTTATTATTATTACCCTGCGCATATTTTTCCCTTATTATTCTAATATGGCGAATGTTGATGATAAAATCATGTGCAAGATAAATATTAAGCGACACAGCAGAGTTTACAGTGAGACGTCGTATACAGCAGTCCGAGCAGTACGAGTATTGCCCGCGCTCAGCGCGGTGCCGCCGCCGTATATATAATATATCAAGGATCGACTAATATACAACAGTCCAAAAAGGAACCCGCCAGCACCAAATGAGGACAAATAACAACCAATCGGACGAGCTCATCCAGCGAAGAGACAGTGAGCCCCTTATCAGAGCACATGGAGGCCAAAGAACACTGGACCGCCCCCATCCGCCAGAAGTTCCCCATAGTATAGTGAACAATTATAGCGGAGCATATGCCTTGCGAGAAAGAATTGAGCGCACCTGAGCCACATGCCCACGGAATTGAGCAAGGGGCTCACCCATATAGTTCCGCAGATAGGGAATCGTGAAAGTCCCGAATCGTTGTGTCAACATGGCCGAGCCGTGAGGGGACATCGATCTTGAGCACCGCATTGATGTAAAGCAAAGCCACAAGCGACGACGTGCTCATTCCAAAAGGGCCAGTACACTTCATCACAAAATGCCAGTAGCAATGGATATGCTGCACGGGATAATAAGCAGCCAGCATCGTCCGGCCGCTTCTCGCGCTCCCGCCATGTTCGCGGCACCATGCTCATCCCAACGTGCATCGTCGTTGGCTAATGTGTTGGTGAGGGTGTTAACTCACGCGACGATGATCGCGTAGTTCTCATTCAGCCCACCTTTGTGCTTCAACAACACATCAGTCGGGCGCATGGCATCAAAGATACGGTCGTTGTCCACCATAGCACCAGCCTGGGCTGCGATGTGGGTCAAGCACAGAGTAGCATAAGCTAGGCTTGTGCATTCCGTGCTTCATTGCAGTGTAAGAATGGTACGTCGAGAATGCGGGATGTGGTCAACAAGGGCATCCTAGTCGTTTCGATGAGCATGCGACGAGCATACTCTGCACAGGTTTGGATCTCCGCCCGCCGCCAGACGATGGGATGGATCGGATGGAGCGCGAGCCCGGACTGATACAGTACCCTACTACCTGCTACCATAATACCGTAATCAATCGATATTGTCAGTTTTTTCCAATATAAACGGCCGCAGCGAGTAGCGACCAGTTATCTTTGTTTTATGTAATGATTATGCTACAGCATAATGTATCAAGTTATATCATGCTATATCCCATACGAGTCGTACTACTGCTGATGGTGCGACGGCATGGTCGCTACATTCCTACATGAACAAAGTATGTATTGTATATGACTATATGGATTATACTAGCGACTGATACCTCTATACCCGTGATTGTTTTTCCACCCCGGGACAGGATTGAAACCCTTGCAGCGTCTCTACGACGGCCGTTTGGGCAACATTATTCCGGAAAGCCCCGTTATTATAGTAAAGAAGTAAATTGCCAAAGCATTCTGAAGGTCAATGACGGAATTTTCAACACTGTTGGATCACCGTCTAAAATACTTGCTGCCATCAAAATACCCGGCACTGAGCACGCAAGGTCCGCCCTACCTGTGCCGCAAAGCAAAGCATTTTCGGAAAACATGTTGAGCAAAAAGACAATGATGTGATGGTACTCAATAGCATGTAAATATCTTCCTACTAATGGTACTAGCCTTTTTTTTCGCCCCCAGGACAGGACTGGCACCAGTGAAACCCTTGCCGCGTCTCTACGACGGCCGTTTAGGCAGCGATCCAGTTACGGAAAGCCCTGGGTAGGCGACGCTCCGTTATAGTCATCAAGCAAATTGCCGAAGCATTCTGCAATACTAATTCGAGGCCAGTAACGGAATTTCCAACACTGTGGATCACCGTCTAAAACACTACCATCAAAATACCCGGCACTGACCACGAAAGGTCCGCCCTACCCGTTTGGGCGTCGGCCCATTCGAGTAATGCGAGTTGGGGCAAGCCCCAACCCGCGGAGCAAAACATTTCGAGAGCGCAATACATGTGCAACAAAAAAGGCAATGTGAGGGAGGGCCCGACGCCATAGCTAGAAAAATTTCCCATTCCCAGTAAAATCCAGGGCGCCGTGAAGGGAGGGGGGGACCCCGCCCAAAATAAAGGCACTTAAGTCCTCAGGTGTTGACGCAACAACGTGACTACTAGAAAATCCCCAAACTCCGGAACTAACAACCCAACAGTATGACGGTGATACGCCCACCGCGGGCACTCCACCAACATATGTTCGATAGTCTCATATTCACCTCCGCCACATGCAGGGCAGTGTTCAAGGAACCGCTCAGGCATGGCATGAATCCGGGCCAATCGGCGGGCAGTGGGAAATACTCGGGTGTGTAATTGTATCACAATGTGCAACCCGGGCACAACCTCCGCGGGGACACCCACACCGTACTGTGGCAACGGGTTTGACGCAGAGGACGCCTGGACATCATATATACCCCAGGTGTTATTGCGTGCTAACGATGCCGACGATTCGTAACGCGCCCACACTGATGCCTTTACTAGCTTAGCGGCATCGCGCGGCTAGTGACCTCCACTCAAGTGGAAGGTGCGCCCCCTCAGCTAGCCCTACGTTCGCCCTAGCTAGTCGATCTGACCACCGCACAATCCCTGACGTCCACGTGTTAGGGCGCCCCGACTTGGCTGATCTACTAAATGGGTTATACATGTATTCAAGTCGGATGCGTTAAGGAACGCCCGAGCCCGTGCCGCAGCGGCCGTAGCCTCTATGGGCGCAATATCCGATTCCCGCATCATCGGTACTCTGGCCACCCCAGGGGAGTTCTTATCTACCCCAATGAGGCACCGCAAGCACTGATTGAGTACGGTTAATTAATTCGCGCCGCTAGTTCTATCCATATGGTACTAGACTAGACATTACCCCGAGTGGATGACCGGCGCGTTGGGGCGGCGCCGGGAGGCCCACGCCAAACTGTTGGAGCGCATCGCCTCCTTTGGCACGTCGGGATACGGCTGCCACCATGGGGCCATGCGGTTGCTGGTCGTATGCGCGGTGCGGCAGACTGGCTTCCTCAGCCGCATGATGCCGCCGTCGGAGCTGGACCCTTTCTTGGAGGCCGTGGACGCCGCCAACATTTCGGCTGCGTTTTCGCTGCTTGGCCTGGACGCTTGCGGCCAGTCTACACCGCGCATGGAGGCTGCAATCGTTCAGATGAGTATGCCCGCGGATTTTGGCGGTTTGAATCTGGCCTTGCTGCAGTCCGAGGCCCCTGCGGCGTTTTATTCCGCGCAATCGGTTGTCCTGCCAAAGCTGGTACGGGAGTACGGGCCCGCCCTTGGCCCCTTATACGAGGCGGTCCGCGCCGAGGTGTCGTCCGTGGCTACGAGTGCTTTGCCATGGGCGCGTGAGACGCGCCGCGTGTACGAGACTGTACGGGCCCTAACCACGTTACCGCAAGAAGATGTGCGGCGCGCACGCGCGGCGTATGGGCACGCCCACGAGATCTTCGAGTTACTTACGGTCAGTAATGCTACGACCACCGCTGCATCGGATCCAGCAGCTGGTACTACGACCCGTACGGGTACGAGCACTAGCGGAGGATTGCGCGTCACCACATCTCCTTTTACGGCCACTCCTCTTGGAGTTGGTACTGGTGAGGCCGCCTCTGCTGCCCAGCAATTGCTTCCTATCGGTGGTACGAGTACTGCCAATACCGTTACTACATGCGCTTTTGTAGCTCTGAAGATACCGTCGCCGGGCGAATTAGTGGCACACCCTCCGTCAGCAGCCACTGTCTCCCTCCCAGAATCGCTGCCAGGTTCTACTGCTCCGCCCTCGGGTACGGGTTCGGGTGCGACCTCCGATGATCAACCCACGACCATGGTTGTCCAACGCCACCTCAGCCGTGCGATTCGCTTGCGTGACTTCGTGGCCCTCGATCTCAGCTTCCAACGTACTGGTGCAGCGGCCTCGCGACTTGATACCCTGCGCTTGTACAGCGCGTGCGGGCCGGGCTCCCTATCGCTTTTCCAGTCGGATCACGAGTCCGCCCGCAAGATTCCCCATGCTGCTTATGCGGCCGCCGCTGCACGGGTACTGGGCCTTTGCCCGCGCGGAGGTTCCGCGCTTGTCACTTGCCCTGGCCCAACGTGTGGTATTGATCCCTTATGGCTTCGCTCTACGGATGGCTCGAACCGGAGCGCTACGGATTTCATCGTGGATCATCTACCCATATGCCCCGTAGCGAACTACAAGCACCGCATGCATACCGCTTTGAAGAATCTGTGGGCATCTGTGGCAATTGATGCGGGGGCGGTGCTTGACCGGGACCGCTCGGGAGCCGGCGACTTGACCCTTGAGACGAGTGGGCTGCGCCCAACGGACCGCTCGCGGCCGTCGGACCTGACGCTGGCGGGGTGGGGAGGGGCAGCGTGCGATTACATGATCGACTTCGCGTGCGTGTCCTCCACGACCCCCACTTGGAGCAACGACCCCCGCTGGTGCATCCCGGGAATCGCGGCGACCGAGGCGGAGCATGCTAAGTTGGCAGCGGACCGGGCGTCTTCCGCCCCAGTGCAGGGTGTTCACCGGTACTACCCTTTTGTGGTTGAGGACCGCGGCCGACTCGGGAAGTCCGCTTTGACTGTGGTCTACATCTTCGCGGTGCTGTTGGCTGTGCGCAACTTCCCTGGCGGTCCTTCCGCCCCGACCTCTTGCTTTCTTCGTGGTCAATCCGTTCAGGCACTTCGAAACTTTGTCGCCGGCCAACCTGCTGAGTTCCGCCGTCACCTGTCGCGCACACGGCGGGGGCTGTTGCAGCGGGTCTCGGCTTGCGTGCATGGTACCCTGGGCGGCATTCTCTCTGCCGGTGTGCAGATGGCCAAGTCTGATGCGTGTGCTCGTGCCCACTCTGCGTCTTCTCATGTTACTGCTTCCACCCCGCAGTCGCTGTAGAGGACCTTTCTGATTGCCTTTTATTTTGGTGATTTCCGATATCGCCTTCTGCTGCTAGCTCATGTAATTACTATATGGTACTAGACTACTTGTCTTGCTACTGATGGTACTTCTTGTACTGATGATATGGTACCCCTACTACCGCCGGTATTGTCGTACCGGGTACCCGGAGGGCTACTGGTACTTGATGTAGAAGGCGCGGCGGGCAGCGCAGCGCTGTGAATAAAACACGCCGCCAGCGGCATGCGCCGCCGCTTCGTCCGGCCCGGGTTCTGTATCGTTGGGAGTGCCTGCACGATGAGCCACCGCCTGTCGACGGCAGTGCTGGCACCACGGGCAAACATCGACCCCCGCTTCTCCCCCTCTACCCCAACCCGCAGGCATCTCACTTATCTGCTGCTACATCTCCCGTGCCTGGTCTAGCAATACTGCCGCTGCGTTCCCTTTTCTGCAGCCCGCCTGCCACGTTCGCCGTCGTGAGCAATATGTCCCACGGGCCGGGGGTTCCGGTGAGGCCAGTCGCAGTGGCGACGCCGTCTGCCCTTCCCTCCTCTCATCCCCTCCCCCCCCCCCCCCTCGCCCCAACCCCACCCGCCGCCACACTCTCCATACTTCCCCCCTTCTTTCCAATGAGCTGTCGTTTCTCTCCTCTTGCTGGGGCTTCGCGCATAGATGACGCTGCGAGGTTTGTCGCCGGCGAGAGGGGTTTGACGCGCCGACTGGTCTGTGCTGCAGACGGACGATGTCGTCGTGGGCATGGCCGACCCGCACGGTGCGCCTCCGCAGGCAGAGGACATGCACCCAATGTACATCAAAGACTATAATCGTCTCCGGGAAATGGCCGAGGAATGGTGTCGCGCACGGGCCGAGGGGCGTCAGCTGGAAGTGCTCCCTGCCGAGGAGGCGGACTGGTGGCTGGGGTGGCTACAAGGTGCGGATGAAAACAGGGCCATGCCGCGTGCCACCCAGGAAATGCGGCAATACATATCCTGGCAGGCGAGGCCCCCATCGACAGCCGCTCCAATCCACCCACAAGCAAGCCTTCCACTAGCAAGCCTCCCAATAGCAAGCTTCCCGCAAGGAAGCCACCCACAATCGGGCTTCCCGCAAGGAAGCCTCCCACAAGCGGGCTTCCCGCAAGCTGCTTATAGGCCGCCCAGCGAGAATGAACCGCCCAAGAAGGAGGGTAAGGAGCCCCAAAAAATGAAGGACAGCAATACAAGCCTCATTGTGGTCCTGCTCGTCGTCGTCCTGGTGCTGGGCGCTGCGGTATCTGCCTACTTCGCCTTCTCTTATGCAGTGAAGAACGATGCACTGGAGCAGCGCGCGCTGGCGGCTGAGAAGAAAGCGGCTGTCGCGTGCAGCGCCGCCGCCCCTCAAGCGGCGCCAACTGAAACATCATCACAGCAGATGGCGGAATTCCAGACCCAACTGGCCAATGCAAAAGAGGCACTGGCACTGGCGGAGCGGGAGGTTGCATCCACAAACGCAGGATTCGCTATGGAGACGCAGCGCTGCGACAACTTGGCCAATCAGGTTGAGGCGGCGATACTCGAGGCCGCTCAAGCACGGGAGGCATTGCTGAGCGCGGAGGCAGTCCCTGCCATCAGGTCCCTCATCACGGGCCAGCCTGTCCCAGCAGAGAATGCCGCAGCTTACAGCACCAGCGGCGCCTACTGGCGGTGGGACTTCACCCTCTACACTTCCGGGGCTGTGGTGCGCTACAGGGACCAGCCCACTGCCCTGTCCTTCAACGCGACGTCCCGCACCAATTGGAAGGCAGCGGTCCTGCCTGCGGGCTTCGGCACTGGCTATGCCTGGAACACCCCCCTGGACCAGGCCACCACCAATGGCAACTACGTTATCTTTCTCACTTCCTTCTGCCTGACAGATGCGCAGTTGGCGAGGCTCGCAGACGCCAAGATGTTCCTATTTGTAGCTCGTGACGACAATGCCGTTGTCCAGCTGAACGGCGTGAATATCATGGACGAGCCGCAGACGCAGCAGTCTGAGATGGTGTACTGGAATGAGGTCATCGAGGTCCCTGCCACCAGGTTGGTCAGCGGCAGGAACGTCATCAAGGCGGCGCTGACCAACATCGGCCAGTCTGCTGAGGCCGGGTTCGACGCGGACCTGCGGGTGGTGAACGGCCCTGCCCTGCAGCTCACGGACTTCTGCTGAAAGCCTACGGCACTGGACATTCCAGCTCACACCGTAGCCGCGCACTGAGCTGTGCCCACATATAGGCTGGCCTATGCTTTGGCCTGGAAGCCAGAGATGGCCTGGGCGGCACATGCTAGTAAAGAAACCGATGGTGTGCAGGTTCTAGGTGCAGATTTGCTACAAGTCATACTCTTGACTTATTGCGCCCAATCATTTTCATTTGCCTGCTGACAGCAGCCCGGGCGCCATGTGGGCTGGCTGCATGCGGCTTGGCCTACTTGCCGCGGTTGGGCTGTGAAGCCGACGCCCTCAGCACGATGGGATGGATCGGATGGAGCGCGAGCCCGGACTGATACAGTACCCTACTACCTGCTACCATAATACCGTAATCAATCGATATTGTCAGTTTTTTCCAATATAAACGGCCGCAGCGAGTAGCGACCAGTTATCTTTGTTTTATGTAATGATTATGCTACAGCATAATGTATCAAGTTATATCATGCTATATCCCATACGAGTCGTACTACTGCTGATGGTGCGACGGCATGGTCGCTACATTCCTACATGAACAAAGTATGTATTGTATATGACTATATGGATTATACTAGCGACTGATACCTCTATACCCGTGATTGTTTTTCCACCCCGGGACAGGATTGAAACCCTTGCAGCGTCTCTACGACGGCCGTTTGGGCAACATTATTCCGGAAAGCCCCGTTATTATAGTAAAGAAGTAAATTGCCAAAGCATTCTGAAGGTCAATGACGGAATTTTCAACACTGTTGGATCACCGTCTAAAATACTTGCTGCCATCAAAATACCCGGCACTGAGCACGCAAGGTCCGCCCTACCTGTGCCGCAAAGCAAAGCATTTTCGGAAAACATGTTGAGCAAAAAGACAATGATGTGATGGTACTCAATAGCATGTAAATATCTTCCTACTAATGGTACTAGCCTTTTTTTTCGCCCCCAGGACAGGACTGGCACCAGTGAAACCCTTGCCGCGTCTCTACGACGGCCGTTTAGGCAGCGATCCAGTTACGGAAAGCCCTGGGTAGGCGACGCTCCGTTATAGTCATCAAGCAAATTGCCGAAGCATTCTGCAATACTAATTCGAGGCCAGTAACGGAATTTCCAACACTGTGGATCACCGTCTAAAACACTACCATCAAAATACCCGGCACTGACCACGAAAGGTCCGCCCTACCCGTTTGGGCGTCGGCCCATTCGAGTAATGCGAGTTGGGGCAAGCCCCAACCCGCGGAGCAAAACATTTCGAGAGCGCAATACATGTGCAACAAAAAAGGCAATGTGAGGGAGGGCCCGACGCCATAGCTAGAAAAATTTCCCATTCCCAGTAAAATCCAGGGCGCCGTGAAGGGAGGGGGGGACCCCGCCCAAAATAAAGGCACTTAAGTCCTCAGGTGTTGACGCAACAACGTGACTACTAGAAAATCCCCAAACTCCGGAACTAACAACCCAACAGTATGACGGTGATACGCCCACCGCGGGCACTCCACCAACATATGTTCGATAGTCTCATATTCACCTCCGCCACATGCAGGGCAGTGTTCAAAGAACCGCTCAGGCATGGCATGAATCCGGGCCAATCGGCGGGCAGTGGGAAATACTCGGGTGTGTAATTGTATCACAATGTGCAACCCGGGCACAACCTCCGCGGGGACACCCACACCGTACTGTGGCAACGGGTTTGACGCAGAGGACGCCTGGACATCATATATACCCCAGGTGTTATTGCGTGCTAACGATGCCGACGATTCGTAACGCGCCCACACTGATGCCTTTACTAGCTTAGCGGCATCGCGCGGCTAGTGACCTCCACTCAAGTGGAAGGTGCGCCCCCTCAGCTAGCCCTACGTTCGCCCTAGCTAGTCGATCTGACCACCGCACAATCCCTGACGTCCACGTGTTAGGGCGCCCCGACTTGGCTGATCTACTAAATGGGTTATACATGTATTCAAGTCGGATGCTGTAAGGAACGCCCGAGCCCGTGCCGCAGCGGCCGTAGCCTCTATGGGCGCAATATCCGATTCCCGCATCATCGGTACTCTGGCCACCCCAGGGGAGTTCTTATCTACCCCAATGAGGCACCGCAAGCACTGATTGAGTACGGTTAATTAATTCGCGCCGCTAGTTCTATCCATATGGTACTGTAGACTACTTGTCTTGCTACTGATGGTACTTCTTGTACTGATGATATGGTACCCCTACTACCGCCGGTATTGTCGTACCGGGTACCCGGAGGGCTACTGGTACTTGATGTAGAAGGCGCGGCGGGCAGCGCAGCGCTGTGAATAAAACACGCCGCCAGCGGCATGCGCCGCCGCTTCGTCCGGCCCGGGTTCTGTATCGTTGGGAGTGCCTGCACGATGAGCCACCGCCTGTCGACGGCAGTGCTGGCACCACGGGCAAACATCGACCCCCGCTTCTCCCCCTCTACCCCAACCCGCAGGCATCTCACTTATCTGCTGCTACATCTCCCGTGCCTGGTCTAGCAATACTGCCGCTGCGTTCCCTTTTCTGCAGCCCGCCTGCCACGTTCGCCGTCGTGAGCAATACGTCCCACCGGCCGGGGGTTCCGGTGAGGCCAGTCGCAGTGGCGACGCCGTCTGCCCTTCCCTCCTCTCATCCCCTCCCCCCCCCCCCCCCTCGCCCCAACCCCACCCGCCGCCACACTCTCCATACTTCCCCCCTTCTTTCCAATGAGCTGTCGTTTCTCTCCTCTTGCTGGGGCTTCGCGCATAGATGACGCTGCGAGGTTTGTCGCCGGCGAGAGGGGTTTGACGCGCCGACTGGTCTGTGCTGCAGACGGACGATGTCGTCGTGGGCATGGCCGACCAGCACGGTGCGCCTCCGCAGGCAGAGGACATGCACCCAATGTACATCAAAGACTATAATCGTCTCCGGGAAATGGCCGAGGAATGGTGTCGCGCACGGGCCGAGGGGCGTCAGCTGGAAGTGCTCCCTGCCGAGGAGGCGGACTGGTGGCTGGGGTGGCTACAAGGTGCGGATGAAAACAGGGCCATGCCGCGTGCCACCCAGGAAATGCGGCAATACATATCCTGGCAGGCGAGGCCCCCATCGACAGCCGCTCCAATCCACCCACAAGCAAGCCTTCCACTAGCAAGCCTCCCAATAGCAAGCTTCCCGCAAGGAAGCCACCCACAATCGGGCTTCCCGCAAGGAAGCCTCCCACAAGCGGGCTTCCCGCAAGCTGCTTATAGGCCGCCCAGCGAGAATGAACCGCCCAAGAAGGAGGGTAAGGAGCCCCAAAAAATGAAGGACAGCAATACAAGCCTCATTGTGGTCCTGCTCGTCGTCGTCCTGGTGCTGGGCGCTGCGGTATCTGCCTGCTTCGCCTTCTCTTATGCAGTGAAGAACGATGCACTGGAGCAGCGCGCGCTGGCGGCTGAGAAGAAAGCGGCTGTCGCGTGCAGCGCCGCCGCCCCTCAAGCGGCGCCAACTGAAACATCATCACAGCAGATGGCGGAATTCCAGACCCAACTGGCCAATGCAAAAGAGGCACTGGCACTGGCGGAGCGGGAGGTTGCATCCACAAACGCAGGATTCGCTATGGAGACGCAGCGCTGCGACAACTTGGCCAATCAGGTTGAGGCGGCGATACTCGAGGCCGCTCAAGCACGGGAGGCATTGCTGAGCGCGGAGGCAGTCCCTGCCATCAGGTCCCTCATCACGGGCCAGCCTGTCCCAGCAGAGAATGCCGCAGCTTACAGCACCAGCGGCGCCTACTGGCGGTGGGACTTCACCCTCTACACTTCCGGGGCTGTGGTGCGCTACAGGGACCAGCCCACTGCCCTGTCCTTCAACGCGACGTCCCGAACCAATTGGAAGGCAGCGGTCCTGCCTGCGGGCTTCGGCACTGGCTATGCCTGGAACACCCCCCTGGACCAGGCCACCACCAATGGCAACTACGTTATCTTTCTCACTTCCTTCTGCCTGACAGATGCGCAGTTGGCGAGGCTCGCAGACGCCAAGATGTTCCTATTTGTAGCTCGTGACGACAATGCCGTTGTCCAGCTGAACGGCGTGAATATCATGGACGAGCCGCAGACGCAGCAGTCTGAGATGGTGTACTGGAATGAGGTCATCGAGGTCCCTGCCACCAGGTTGGTCAGCGGCAGGAACGTCATCAAGGCGGCGCTGACCAACATCGGCCAGTCTGCTGAGGCCGGGTTCGACGCGGACCTGCGGGTGGTGAACGGCCCTGCCCTGCAGCTCACGGACTTCTGCTGAACGCCTACGGCACTGGACATTCCAGCTCACACCGTAGCCGCGCACTGAGCTGTGCCCACATATAGGCTGGCCTATGCTTTGGCCTGGAAGCCAGAGATGGCCTGGGCGGCACGTGCTAGTAAAGAAACCGATGGTGTGCAGGTTCTAGGTGCAGATTTGCTACAAGTCATACTCTTGACTTATTGCGCCCAATCATTTTCATTTGCCTGCTGACAGCAGCCCGGGCGCCATGTGGGCTGGCTGCATGCGGCTTGGCCTACTTGCCGCGGTTGGGCTGTGAAGCCGACGCCCTCAGCACAGGAGCTCGCAGAACTATTATCACGTCTGGCCGCGTATACACCACTTCGTCCGGTGTTTGTTATCCCACAAAATACCCAACATGTATACAACTTACCAGTCTATATTAGTATGCAAGTGCGGCAATTGGAATCAAAAAGAAATTGTCTTGCTTATTTGGCTTTTCTTGACAGCAAGCTGACAGATACATCTTCGTCGTATTGTGAATCTCTCCGACGTGTGGCAGAGGGCCAGCGACAAGATCACGCTCCCCAATCTGTGGACCAACACCTGCTGCTCATACCTCGGACAGCACTGAGAACAGTGCTTGATTGGGTATTGAAACACAGGAAAAAGTTCATTGGTTTTCAATAGACAGCAATACAGAAATGCAGACCGATGCACTGCGATGCGATACATCTACGATTGCTACATACGCGCTATTTATTTCGAGGAGTACAGTGAGCTTAAATATCGTCCTGGTTGTAGTACGAGCACTCGGGATGCGGGCCGCCTTTAGACGGCTTGCTGTGTTGATCTTTCAGTACTGCTGTTAGCGGTAGGTGAATTATTTGTTAATGGCCTTTTTTGTAATTCGCCAGTACTCGAGTACTAAGGAATATTGCAAATCCCGTGATGTACTCGCCAGAAATAACAGCACAAAACAATAAACTACTACAGATGATAGCAGAATTTAACAAATGATACCAAAACGGTAGAACGGGAGCAAAACGCGGTCAGGAACCGCCGTTTATTATTTCTGCTACCTACACGGTAGTACATATACTGATATGGTCGCTACACGCCCCATCAACACGTATAGCGCTAAATTACGTATTATTGGGGGATAGCAGCACCTCTCCTGCTCCTGCTGCTGCGCTGGTTTGAAGCTTACTAAGTATTAGTCGCTACATCCGATGCACAAATTACTTCCCACCGCTACGATGTAATCGCTATTTATTACCGCGATAGTGGCTGCCCTCAATCTGAGGATTAAAGGGTATATATATTCTGACCGCCCTGTGTCACTACAGTACTATCAAGTCCCACATGCAGATTCGCACTGGAACTGTCTGCCGTAGCGCGGTACCTCCCCAGCACGCAACCCATTATGAAATAAAAAAACGGTAACTGCCTGCGCGCAGGCGAAGCCTGACACAGCACTGCTGCGGGCACACAGCGTCCTATGTCCAGTTATTCACTAGCAAGGCCAGCTCGCCCGCGTCGGGTTGTGCATGCGCGGCAGCTTCCTCTGACACCAAGGGCAGCGTCAGGCTGTCAGCGGACTTGTTTCTGCCAGGTTGGCCAGCTGAGGAAGAAGTTGAGCAGTACAAACTGGGGGCTATTTCACATCAAACGAGCGGATACTCGACAGCATTTGTGCAAATGACAACGCTGTCAGCACTGACTGGAGAGCGGTGACGTTTAAGCTTGGTGCTGGACAGGCGGGTGCATGAGCCGCATGGCATTGTCACGACGTGAAAAATGAATCTTACAGAAACAGCCTACCGGCGAGCAGGCTGGCGGCCGGCCCGCCTGCCCCACCCCTAAAGAATGCGGCTCTCTACACCTTGTTGATCAGCACGGCGCAGCCGGCAGCGATGGTCAGGTCACGCACAGGTTCGCTCAGCGACTTTTGCTTCGGGGCGTGCACCGCCACGATGTGGCAGTGCTCCTTCTCCGCGGTGGGCGGGATGCTGACGTGGCCATAGCTCTCCAGCGGGTTGCGGATGGAGCGGAAGCCCAGGTCGCGCGCGATCTCCATGTAGTAGCCGAGCGTGGAGCGCGCCGACATCGTCTCGCCGCCGTGCTGGTCCTTGCCGTGCGGCTTGGCCAGGTGGAACATGTCGTGCCGGCCCTTGTCCATCAGCGTCGCCAGCAGCTCAAACGTCGGCTGCGCGGACGAGTCGGCCTGCGGCGCCGCCACAAAAACGGGGCACCGTCAGCCCAAGACACTCGATGCAGCTGTAGGGCGCACTCCCAGCTGCGCCTCGGTCAATATATGGTCAGTAAAACCATATGTACCATTATCATTATAACTATTACTATTATTGTTCTCTACATATATGTACATGTACATACATATATATGTAAAAGAAATATATGTATATGAATGCATATGTGTACATATGCATGTACACATATTACATATGTTTATTAATAAGCATATACATTATCACTGGGATATATCAAATATTATTCTAATTTTCATCCCTGTTATATAATTAGATTTTATATTATCATATATATAAAATCATTAAGATTCAAATCATACACGGACAGTTGCAATAATAACACAGTAAGGGTACAGCCGCACTCACAAGAACCCCTTCTCTAAGCGTCAAATTGGGCTCGCATGCAGCCTAAGAGAACATTTGGTATAGTTCCAGTATAGTTTCGTTTACATTTGACCTGTGACAGGCAGGGTGGGGTCTTATTTGCAGTGTGTGTATCTCCGCGTCGGCACTACAAGCAATACATATAGATATGAATATGATGAAGAAGAACCTGGCGGCGCACCTGGAACATGACCTTGATGGGCTCCGTGGTGCCGTCGGTGTTGCGCAGCAGCTGGCACGCGCGCGAGGGCTTCACGATGAGGATCGGGTACAGCAGCTGGCGCGCCATGGTGAGCGTGACGCTGCCCAGCACCACGCCCTTGTCCTTGTTCTTGTCCATCATCAGCCCGTTGGAGCCGATGATCACCAGGTCAGCCTTCTTCGCGTCCAGGTACTTCTCCGTCGCCTGCACCAGCGACTCATTATAGCGCATGATGACGTCGCGCTTGATGTTGGCCAGGTTCATGGAGTCATCCTGAAATCGCAGAGGGGGGGGGGGGGCGAGGGCGAGCCACGTGTCAGACGGCAGCATATTCTGCAGCAGTTGTGGGGACAAGGGCTATGCTTCCTTGTACTGTCAACATAAATACACTACCGCCAAACCGCCAAACCCATGAAACAAAAACATCAAAACAGTCATACTGACATATCTTCATCAACACATACGGGTGCCGACGAACCCATTAGAACCCTTGTCATTACTGGCCTGAAATTGGGCTTGTATGCCACCTATGAAAACAGTCGATAGGATTCCATTGTAGTTTTGTCTACATGGAATCTCTGGCAGGCAGGGCGGGCGATAAATTGCAGTGTTTGTATCATCACGTCGGGCCTGTGGATGATGGTAGCAACATATGCCAGGCTACCCAGGGGGGTGGCGGGCTGGCGCGCCTTGAACGTCTCCAGCAGCTTCTGCCCCTCGATCTTCTCGTCCTCCGTCTTCGCGCACGTCATGATGTACAGCGTGTCCCCCGTGGACATGTTGGTGCCGATGAAGCCGCAGAAAAAGTCAAACGCGTCGCGGCTAACCTCGTTGTCCGCCACGACGAGCACGTAGCTGCGCGGTGCGACCTTGTAGGCGTTGCTGGTGCGCGTCTGCACGGTGACCGTCTTGCTGGCCCACTTGTTGATGGCGCGCTTGAACACGGGCCATTTGTCCTGCTGACACAGCCGCGGCAGCAGGTCCTCCGCGTACGGCTTGTGCTGCAGCAGGCTCCGGCTCAGCGGCGTCTCGCTCGTGAAGGCGACGCAGTTGGCGAGCGGGTGGGTTGTGATGTCCGCGATGTGCAGCTTGGGGTACAGGTACGGCCCCTGCAGCGCCAGGCTCACGTGGAACAAGTTCTGCGGGGACACCGGCGCGGCGCTCTCTCAGTCACAAAGGGCGGCATGGGGCAATTGCTTTCATCGGGTTTTTATAGCTGTCAAAACCGCATTATGGACTATATTCTACAGAGGAATGTTACTATAATATAACACATGATAACACATAACAAAATATAACATTATTTCAATTGGTGCTGCGCCTAATGGGTCAAAAAGGGGCAGCTATAAGGATGGAAGGGTGCGTTTTTTACATCTTCATTAAGAAAAAAATCCCGTTTTTTAAACAAATCTTTATAAAACATAAAACGCTTTCTCTCAATTGGTGGCACGGCGATTTTGAGAGGGGGTACAGGTGGGGGGGAGAGCGGGCGGGCGGGGCGGCTCACCTTGGTGACGAGGATTTTGTCCAGGGTGAAGATGCTGGTGAAGAAGCGGCACGACGAGGTGAGCAGCTTGCCGTCCGACTCCGACTTCAGCTCCACCAGCCGGTCCTTCCACGCGAGCGACTGCATGTCGTCAAACATGACCTGCTGCACCGTGTAGCGCGCATCCGCCGCGGCGCTCTTGACCAGCTTGCTGGCGGTCGAGACGGTGCTGGCCGGCGAGTCGGGCGCCCTCTCCTTGGAGGGGTCCACCGCGCTGATGACGATGTTGCCGTTGCTGCGGGCCTCGTCGATGGAGGCCACCTCCGCCACCTGCCGCAGACATGTCGTCAACAGCGAGTAGTAGGCAGAGCCAACTCTGCAGATGCATGTTGTCATCATCTATAAGGTAATATTTCCAGCGAGAAATAAAGCGCAGACCCCCCTTGATTTACGCAGGAGGGCAGGGGCACAGCGTGAACGGCGGGTTCGAGTCGTCCGTGCGGGCTCCGACCTGGATGACCATCCCCGTGCCGTGTGTGGCGTTATACTTTATGGTCATTGCCATTGCGGCCACGTCGATGATGTTGTCCGAGTGCGACGCGATGAAATCGTCGATGAACATGCTGCGAATCCACTCCACTCCCAGGTACTTCAGGTGGTCCATGACGGAGCCTTGCACGGGCGTCCTACAAAAGCAGTCCAGGGCGGGCAGGGACAAGGCGGGAGGAGTGAAGTGGCCCCGGGCGTCAGCAACATGTCGTTATTGCTCTCGGGCAAGAATAAGCAGCAGAAGAGAATACGCGCAGGGAGGGGGAGTAAGGGTTTTGGGGTTTAGGGGGTCGATGGCGGGGCGGCCTGGCGCTCACTTGGTGCCCGCCTTGTCGACCGTGTAGCCCTCGTTGAAGTACATCAGCTGCTGCATGGATTCCCCGCTGCCCACGTGGTCTCGCAAGCTGTTCTGCACCTGCAGCAGGTCGTCAACGAGGCGCGCAACGCGCAAGTCAGCCTCCTCAGCCCTATCCATGATGTGTTCATGCGCACACGCCCAGCATCAGCCGGACGGGCTATGCACATGCGCGAAGTTGTAAACCAGCAGGGCTGCCCGGAAGCACTCCTGAGTTACTTTGTCCAACTAAATGAAGCCGGCCTTTGTTCAACTTTACAAGTCAGGTGGCCCGCAGAAGCCACGGAACTTGTGGGAGTTACTTAATTATCATCCCAAGTTGATCGCGAGGTTCCGTTGAGGTAAACTAGGAATGCAACTTAAGTCGAATGTACTGGCCACCCCAGCCTGTACCGTTTGGTACATGGGTTGGCCAAAAATGAAGGAACACGGCTCAGGTCCCGAGCCGTGTTCATTTTTACTCTAAGTACTACTCCATATCTAGGCTAAAGTTAAACTCGACATAGAAACGTAACAAAGCGAATCCTTACCACAGCCTACAAATGGTAAGCTTGGTATAGATGGTAAGGATTAACACCTAGAACCAGCTGCCACAGATGGCGCACATTCCTGCCTGACATATGTATGTTTGCCACGGAAGTGCGCAAGTGTTTAACGGAGCATTGCTGCTACAGGTACGCTTAGCCGCTACAACGTTGTCCGCAAGGACTTAAATTAACGTTGTAAAGCTCAATATACTCTATACGTAGACTCGAAATGGACTGCGTGCGCACAGCCCTGGCGCAAACGCACAGCGACCCACCTGCCGGTACAGGTTGGCCTTCTTGTCAAAGCAGTAGCCCGCGCTGCTGTACTGCGGCAAGAAACACCAGGTTCTCCGAGGCGAAGCCGTAAAACTGGTCCGTGACAAAGCGCTGCACGATCTCGTCCTGAAACTTGTGCGGGATGTGCAGCACCATCTTCATGCCCTTCACCGACCCCGCGCCCGCGATCGCCTCCAGCGCAATGTGCAGCGACAGCATGAGGCGGCCCGCGTAGGTGAGGCCCTCAAAGCGGTCGCCCAGCGGCAGCCGCGTCTCGCCCAGGTGCTCCACCACCTTGTCCCACGGCTCCTGCAGCCACATCGGCAGCTGCTCCCCGTCGCGCAGCGCCATCATGACGTCGCTGTCGTGGATCTGGCAACCACCGCATCCAGGCAGTCAAGATGACCGGAGGCCAGGCCCGCAGGAGGGGTGCACCAGCAGGGAGACAAGGAGGATAGGGCGGGGCGGGGGGCCGGGGGGGGGGGGGGGGGGGGAGGAGAGACCTGGTAGGCGACCTTCCCCTCCTTGAGCAGCGCCAGAGCTTCCAGGCGGTAGTGGTTGAGCTCCAGGCCCCCAGCCGCTCAAACATCTTGAGGTCGAAGGCCTTGCCGCCCAGCCAGTCGCGGTCCTCCGTCCAGCGCGTGTTGCCGCGGTTCACATACATGTGCATCATCTGCAGGTTCTTCTTGGCCGCCGCCGGCACCTCAAAGTCGGAGACCGTCACTGGCACAAGGTCGCTCATGGCCGCCATGTCCGCCACCTCCGACGGCGTTGGCACCACCGACTGCACGCTCTCCGACAGGGAGGGCGCCTTGGAGTGCCCGGCCCTGCGCCCGTTGGCGCTCCTGGCGGTGCCGGAGCCGGTGACGCCCCTGCCCGTGTTTGGGCCCGTGGAGCTTCGGGCGGTGTTTGGCATCCTCGAGTCCTTCATACTGTGTCCCTCGGAGATGGTGGACATCGCGCCGTCCGCCTGACAGCCCAAAAGCAGCCGAGCGCATTCAGCCGTCAAGCCAGCATCGACATACCAGGGTTGCCCGTACATCATCTTGAGCAACGTTGCTCAACTTGATTAATTAAGCCGACTTCATTAACTTCAGTTTAAATGTGACCGTCAGAATCCACGAACTTGGGGGGGGGGGGGCGGGGGGGGGGGGCAAATGAAGATGCCGCGCCAAGCATGGCGGGGATGCGTTATACTGTAGGCTGCTGCGATGCAATGTGGATACTGACATAATAATGATGCCTCCCGAAAGGTCAAAGTTCCCCCTGGTTAGAGAGGCAATTGCCCACCCCCCCGATAGGGCCGCTACACCCCTGGAGATCCAGCAACCCATCGGTGGCAAGTGCAACGGAGCATTGGGCGGTGCAGCCAGCTTTGGCTGCATCAGCCAAGGGAGGCACCGTTTCACAATAATTATGGTAACAATAACATTTACATTATCAGAATTATTATCATTATAATAATTATTAGTATTATTATCATATGATTATGCTTGATATTGCATAGTTATGGGCACAAGCAAAAGCAGCATGATACATAACGATATAAAAGCACTATATGCTGCCAATGCAATAATTTGTATAGTTGCATGCCATCTACGGGTGCCGACGTGGTAATCAGAACACTGCGAATAGTCACCTGCCCTGCCTGCCAGGGGTCCAACGTAGACAAAACCATAACGGCACTATAGCGAGTGTTCTTAGGCTGCGTGCCAGCGCGGTTGGAGACTTAGAATAATGAGTGATCATTATTATAGGTGAGTTGGCGCCTGTATATGATAGCAACGCAAGATATTCTACAGATGCAGTCCATTAAGATAAACAGTCCAGTACAAGTACATGCTACGAGTAGGGGAGGGGGAGAAGGGCGCACAAAGCGCGGCGACTCGGCGCCCGGCGTCTTGTCTGCCTTGGAGACCAGCACCATCTGCTCCTTGGCAAAGCTGCCCAGGTCCTTGCCCAGCACAAGCGGCACGTACACACCCAGGCTCGGCACGCGCTGCAGCTTGGCCCGCGGCCGGTTCTTCAGCTTCTGTGGAAGTCCGGGGGAGGGAGCAGGGGACGGTGAGGCAGGACCGGGTTGAAGGGCGCTGCAATGAGTGAGATGAGGTGCGGAACCGGCCGCGGCAGCTACTGTCGCTTCAGCTGGTGCAGCACCCCAGTAGGTGCCCCCACCACTGGTGCATCCCTCACTCCCACCGCCACAGCTAGGTTATAGGATTTATAAACCAGGGGTTTCGAAACCTAACACTCCACAGCCAGAACCACTAGCGCCCGGGCATTGCCTACAGCCATCGGTTTTAGGGTTAAGGTTTAGGGTGTACCAGTAGGTGCCCCCACCACTGGTGCATCCCTCACTCCCTAGATCACAGCTAGGTTATGGGATGTATATAATAGGGTTTTCAAAACCTAAAACTTCATGGCCAATACCACTAGCGCCGCGTCATTACCTACAGCCATCGGTGGTAGAGTTCAGGTTTTGGCATATAAACCCTAAACCCTACAGCACCCCCCCCACCACTCCCCCCCCCCCCCCCCCCCCGCCACCCTCGGGCACCTAGGTTGCTGCCGCCATTTCCCGAACCTGGGCAATGGCCTGCCGGCTCAGCGCTGGCAGAAGCAGGTCAGTGCTGGGGAGGACCGAGACCCGGGGGGCGGGGGGGGGGGGGGGGGCGGACCAGGCGGTACAAGAAACCCCGCGAGCCGATGAAGGCCAGGCGGAAGGTGTACTTGGCGCGCGCGATGTTGAGGCGCCACTCGGGCGTGCTGAGTGGCAGGCCGTAGAACTCTGCATCGTACTGTGTGATCTCCTGCGCGCGTGGAAGTAGGGGTGGCAGCGGAAAGGGAGAAGGGAGGGGTGGCAGCGGAACGGGGAGCAAGTGGGGTAGCGTTAGGGAGAGGGGTTTGGGGGGGGGGGGGTGCGGAGGAGGCAGAAGGCGAGAATAGGTGGGGTAGGTAGTGAGGCCTGCATCTCCCTTGGCAAAGTATAAGAACAATCATGCATCGGCACTGTGCTAGCTGCATTTCTCTTGGCGCTAACATGGGTGCCGCCACATTGATGTTGTTGCCATTCGCCATAATGAGACCACTGAAAAGCAAGACCCCGTCCTGCCCGCCGGAGGTCAAATGTAGACCAATCTATAACGAATGTTTTTCCAACTTACATGCAAGTTTGACGCATAGAATGAGGTGTAGGGTTCTGAGTGGTGTAGACGAATTACCAGTCCCCTTTCGTTGCGTGTCTCCAGCATTAAATACCACCTTTATGCCCAGCTTGCGCGCCCATGCTGGTGTACAGACGCGACAGAGCGACAAGGTAAAGTATGGCAAGTCGTCCCAATTACGCCGGATGATGGGGAAATAAGGAGGGGCAGTTACTGGTACTTTACAATGAGGTACTGCAGCGCCAGTACACTGTATACCGCAACGACTCCGGTGCTGTAATGGTAAGAATGATAATTGCCAAACACGTAGGCTATGGAATAATTACAGACCTTTGGATCAAGCTGGAAGTATACATGGAGGTTAAGAACTCTGATATTAGGATTACATGTAAAAGGCATGATGTAGAGGAAGTCGAATGGGCACTTGAAGCTGCTGGGGGTGATGGAGCCAGAAGCCCCAGGTACACACACACACACACACACACATACATATATATAGCGAGATATACACATACATGTGTGTGCTTATATATACATATGTGTGTTTACCTATATATACATATATATACCGCAGATACGTGTCTCCCTCACTCAAGATGAGCAGTCAAGGTGCGCGCACCCTGGGTGGAGGCGGCGCCTTCTGGAAGGCGCCGCTCAGGCTGGTGCGCCGGGCACCATTGTTCATACTGCTGCTGCTGCTATCGATGCTGCGGCGCTGCTCTATCGTGGCCGTCGCGCGTCGCGCAAAGCCGGTGATGCTCGCGGCGCTCCGTGCCACGCTTGCGACTGTGGGAAAAGGCAAGCCAGGGACAGGTGGTGAGGGAGCGAATGATCTGGCAGGTCAAGCCACAAGAGCAAGGAGAAGGGGGCTCAGGGGTATGGAGGATTGGTGGTGTGTGTGTGGGGGGGGGGGGGGGGGCACCTCCAGAAGCGGTGGCAGCCTTGTTGCCCTCGACCGCCGTCATGGAAGAGCGGCGAGCGTAGGTAGGCGCCGGCGGCAGCACTGGCAGCGGCTTGGGCTCCGGCCTGCCGCCGTGCACCCACACGCGCTTCACATTGCTGGAGGCCTTGTTCCCAGCGCGCGCACCTGTGGGCCGGGGACGGAGACAGCGGGGGCGGAGCAGGTCCGAGGGTGACCGGCCCAGTGCTGCATCACCATTGGGGCAGTGAAGGATTTGCGGGGTCGATGGGTAGCTGGTGGAGGTCGAGGGGCTTACCTGAGGATGCGTCCACATCTTTAAGGGCATCTGGCGAACATGCCCCAGGGTTGGCGCCAGGGGAAAAGGAGGGCCGGGGGGGGGGGGGGGGGGGGAGGGGAGAAGCAGTTTCAGAAACGAGTTTTGAGAGAAGACAAGGAGACCCCAGTACGAGTCCCGCCCGCCAGCATATCCCCCCTTCCCCTTCTGTCTAACCCCCAAACACTTGGCGTTTCTTATCATCAGGAGCTGGTTGGCAAATGCAATGGTGTGCGGAGAGTGGACACAGGGTGGGAGGAAGGGCCGGGGGGAAGGGGGGGGGGGGGGGGAGGGCACCAAACAGCTCCGGCATCATCGCGCTCTTCTTGCGCATCAGCTTGGCTGACTCGTTGTCCGACGCCTCCTTCATCATCGTCTCCAGCAGCTTCTCCTCCTCCTTTAGGCGTTTCTCAACGCGCCTGGTAAGCGCCGCCGCGTGTCAGACGCCAGCCCTGCCCCCTCTCCTGAGGGGGCAGCGGGGGGGGGGGGGGGGGGGGGGGGGGGCTCTTACCTGACTTGCGGGTGCGTGGGCTCGCCGACGTGGTCGTGCCGCGTAGCCATCAGCACCTTCTTCAGCTGCCGCACCGTCGCCTCCTGCATGTCGATGCGCGCCCTCCCGCCCTTGTTGTCCACCATGGTCCCCATGCTGTCCTGCGTCTCCTTCACCGACGTCTGCACCACCCCGACAAGCAGTGTCTCAACATGATCTTGGCCAAACACCAACGACCCCTGATGTGGACAACGCGAAAAGGCTAAGCGGGGTAGATGAGGGGCATGCCGTACCTGCAGCCAGTCCATCTTGGCGCTCAGCGAGTTTCCCCGCTTGATGGGACGCCGGTTCCATCCTGCTCCGAGACAGAGATGCACACACACACACACACACACACACACACACACACACACACACACACACACAGGCGCAGAGATCAGCCTGCATCCCCTACATACAACTACCTGAGAAGTTACATGAAGGTATCAGCGGGGACGCCCTACGCCGACTCGTGCTATCGGATCAGCCGGCAAGGTGTGCGCAACCGATTGGTGTGGATTATGCGTCTGCAGATGCTGCTGCTGCGCGACCGGCCACGCGGGCTGTAGCTTGACAGGCTGCGGCTGTCGCGGCTGCGAGGGCGCCAGGTAGTTCGGAATGATGGCGGTTGCAGAATGGGCGCACTCTCACATACGCCGCTCCCAGGCGGGTGCGAGTTGCTATGCAGAACAAGCTCGCACTATTGGTCGTACCCTTCGAGCCTCGATCCGCACGACGCGATGCTCAAAGCTGGGAAAACCCGCCCGGACGCCCAACCTGATTTTCCAGTCCCTCGCGTCGCCTTCGCGGGCCGACGTGCGCGAGAATGTGGCGACATTCGCCTTGCCGCGATCGGCGGGACGCCACCGACCGGCGCCGCATGCCGAATGTGGCGATCCCCTCCCCCCCCCCCCCCCCCGCCACCCCCCCCCTCCCACATGAGACTATACCAAGCGAGGCATATGCTCGCTGACGAGGCTCCTCTGGGCACGCTGGGTCGCACGCCGAGGGGCGCGGTGGCTGCCGCCCCGAGGTACCGACCCTCTGCGATAAGTTCAACGGCAACAAGCCAGGTGACGGTACACGCGCGCGCAGCGCGCTAGGTGCACTCGTACCGTACGGCTTCACAGCTACATACAACCGCCGCATGCTCGGCGGGCCGTGACTGTGGCGTGGGCGGCGGGGAAGCAGCTTGCATGGGGCGAGCTCAGGCCCCGCGAGGGGGGTGCCACCCACCTCCCAGCTGGTCCAGTGCGCGGCAGCCCTCGTTCACCGGGTTCCGCCCCGGGATGCGACTCTGCTCCGCGCCCATGGTGATGTATGGTGCTGCCGCCCGCAGCCCGCGCGCGGGTACGAGGACAGAGCCTGTGTACGTGTACCAGTCGCTAGTCGCTATGTGTGTCCGTCCGCCCGTGTGTATGCTGCCCTCGCTGCGGGGTAAGCGTGCACGCCACAACGTAGCAGCCGCGGGCCGCCTGTGGGAGTGCCGTGGGTAACTTTTACGGCGGCCGATCCGGAAACGTCTGTACCACTGCTGTCGTATGCCAGCGCGGCGCGCATCGAGTACGAGTAGCAAGCAGCGGGTAGTGGGTGGGACCAGGGTCGGACCCACATCATCACGCGCGCGGCGGCGCGCTATACGAGTACGGATGATACATTTTTTCTTCCGCCCGGCCCGGGACAGGACTGGTAGACAGTGAAACACTTGCAGCAGCGTCTAGCTACGACGGCCGATTAGGCAGCGATCCAATCACGGACGAAAGCCCTGCCTGGGTAGTACGGGACGAATATGGAGAGAAAAGTACCTGTACCTAAACGGCCGTCGTAGAGACGCTGCAAGGGTTTCACTGGTGCCAGTCCTGTCCCGGGGGCGGAAAAAATAAGTACCTGTACCTATACCAGGTACCAGTACCATATAGGTCCTCTTCGAGACATCCTGGATATGTCGGAGTACACGGGCATGGTCTTCGGCACAGTGGGTGAGGTGAGCAAGGGGGTGCACCGCACAGTGCGTGGTATCGCATGCTTGGCTGCGGACCGGGGTGCCCTCTCATCGCGGGGCACTCGGTGCATCACCCGGGCTCACCAGGAGGCCTTGCTCGCAAGAGATTTCCTCGGGGTCCTGAGCTTGGTGGCCGCTCGAGAGCGTGCTCGCTGCCTCATCAGACGGCGCAGATTCGTCTCCCATCCCGTTGCTGAAGCTGCACAGCACGTCCGAGGATCACCCACACACACACGTGCTCGCGTGGCCCGGACTCTGAACCGTGTGCGCATCACTCATCCATCCCGCCTTATGCGGGATGCGGGCCGCTTTTAGGCGGCTTGCTGTGTTGATTTTCTAATTCTGGGGAACTGCCCTTTTTGTAATTCACACCACTACCATATAGGTACAGGTACTATCTTCTAAGGCAACTCTAGCAGCACGTGGCGGCGGGGCCCTCAGGCATGCGCAACGAGTATCTCCGCTGCTTGGTGGGCGAATACGCCCCGGCGTCCGGGCCCGCGGCAGTCCGCGCCATGTCGGAGGTTGCCTCCATGTACCTCCAAGGTCGCCTGCCCGGGTGGTTCAACCGGCTCTTCGCCTCTGCTAGGCTCGTGGCACCCGTCAAGAAGCTAGGCGAGGGGAGGGCCCCGGACGTGCGACCTGTGGCAGTCGGGGAGGCGGAGCGGCGCGCAGCGGAGCGGGCAGTGGTTGACAACATGAAGGAGGCATACGTGTCGGTGCTCGCTCCATCTCAGCTCGGCGTTGGCATTCCCGCGGGCGACTCTGTGCTCATCCACGGCGTCCGGCTCATCGCCGAGAAGCTTGGCCCACGTGCCGTCATCGTCCACACAGACCTTCGCAACGCTTACAACGAAGCATGGCGCCGCACCATCATCCAGCGCCACATCGATTGCTCTCCACTACACCCTGTCATCCCTGCGCTCCTAGCCTCCCTCTCCACGGACTCGTATCTGGTCGTGGACGACCGGTCCGCCCCTCTGCGGTCGGAGGACGGCGTGCAACAGGGCGCACCTTTGGCCACGACTTCCTTTTGCGTCGCGATTCACCCCGAGGTGCAGCAGTGTGATACCACGTTGGAGGTCAATGACGGGGCGGCGCGCTTCAACGCCGACGATGGAATTTTGGTGGGCCTTCCGGAGCACGTTTGGCCGGCTCTTCACGCCTTCCGCACGTCCATCAAGGCGTCCGTGGGGCTTGAGGTGCGCTTCGACAAGATGCATGCGTACAGCGCAGACATGGAGGCGGCGCGGCGTGAGGCTCCGGCCGACATCGAGTGGCCATAGCTAGATGGTCATCACGGCATCGCGGTCCTGAACGTGCCGCTCGGATCGCCAGAGTATGTGCAGGCGTACATGCGCGGCAAGGCGGAGGAGCTACGAGAGGAGGTGGACGCTAGCCTGAGCAAGCTTCTGTCTGCCAAGCCCAGCCGTCGGTACACCCACGCCTTGCATCACCACGCATGGGCCCTGCTCAAGCATTGCATGCAACACAAGGCGGGGTATTGGCTCCGCAATTGTCTTCCGTCCGAGGTGGAGGCCTTTGCGGAGGCGGTGGATGCCACCATCCTCGCGGCGGTCGAACGGGTACTAGGGGTCTCTTTTGATCCCTCCACGTACGGCACCGACACCAATCCGGTGGTCACCGATTTCTTGGCGGAGCTTTTGCACGACCCCGACCCCATGGCAGCGGAGGTGGCTACCTTGAGCGAGGATGCAGTGGCCAGGGCGCGCAGCAGGCTTCACCTCCCCACTCGATTGAAGGGAGCTGGCATCCGCCGCATGGCTACCGTTCGTGATGCCGCCTTCATCGGCTGCATGAACGCCATCCTCCCAAGGTTCCTGACTAGGAACTCCGGCACCAACACCCCCACCCCTGGTTTCTTCGACCCACAGCTCGGGTCCGTACTTGGCCGAGGCAGCTTCAACGCAAATTCTTCCGCCCGCCAGTATGACCACTTCCTCAACGATGCTCATGGGTCGGACAGCTACGCCGCGGAGATGCGCGAGGCGTGGGGCCGCCTCCAAGCGGCTACTGCTGGCCATCTCGGCGACGCAGATGCACGCCAGATGGAGCGGGAAGTGGAGGCTGCGTCGGGCTCACAAAAGGAGCTGACGGCATTTCTAGACCAGGCCAACAACTCTCGGCTTCGAAATGAGGTGTGCGCTCTCCCCGCCACATGTAGGGAACGGACCTTGTTCAACCAGCTCGACGCGGCGTCAGGCATGTGGACAGTGGCCATCCCCACCGCGCGGACAGCCATGACTCCGCATGAGCTGCGGGAGGTCGCTGCCGGGCACTTCTTTCTGCCTAGCCTGTGCTTGGCCCCGGTGGTTGGGTGCCAGATTATTCTGCCCTCGACGGAGCACAACCCCGTCATTGTTGATCTATACGGCGACGCGCTCATGAACCTCCCGGCGCCTGGAGACGCTCACTGGCGTGTACAGCACGACGCTATCGCAGATGCCTTCCGCGATCACTGTGTTCACGACCTAGGTATCGCGGTACGGCGGGAGGTGGATGACTTGTTCCAGCAGGCAGTGCCTCTCGGCAACACCGTACCCCGGGATGAACTCAAGGACCTAGTGCCGGACGCAGAGCTCTCCCTCCCGGCGTTCAACGTCGTGACCGGGAGCTATGATCCCCGGAGCTTGAAGTCCACGCTGTTGGAGTTCAAGACTATGCGGTACGGGGTCAAGTACACTTCAGCGCCCCGGGCCACAGCTGTGGATCGGTTTGAGCGCTCCCTGTTGGGCGACATACAACGGGGGTTGGCTGCGCGGGACGCGGCGTGGCACAACACAGAGCCCGGACAGAGGGGTCCTCTTCGAGACATCCTGGATATGTCGGAGTACACGGGCATGGTCTTCGGCACAGTGGGTGAGGTGAGCAAGGGGGTGCACCGCACAGTGCGTGGTATCGCATGCTTGGCTGCGGACCGGGGTGCCCTCTCATCGCGGGGCACTCGGTGCATCACCCGGGCTCACCAGGAGGCCTTGCTCGCAAGAGATTTCCTCGGGGTCCTGAGCTTGGTGGCCGCTCGAGAGCGTGCTCGCTGCCTCATCAGACGGCGCAGATTCGTCTCCCATCCCGTTGCTGAAGCTGCACAGCACGTCCGAGGATCACCTACACACACACGTGCTCGCGTGGCCCGGACTCTGAACCGTGTGCGCATCAATCATCCATCCCGCCTTATGCGGGATGCGGGCCGCTTTTAGGCGGCTTGCTGTGTTGATTTTCTAATTCTGGGGAACTGCCCTTTTTGTAATTCACACCAGTACCATACACTTTTCTAATTCTGGGGAACTGCCCTTTTTGTAATTCACACCAGTACTGTTCTAAACTATTTTATGTGGTTTCTCTACCTGTACGAGATATAGCCCTGGCGCGGCGCCCGTAGCGCGTGTCTGCGCGCGCACGATTGCGGGGGCCGGTCAGAGCCACCACCTGCCTTCACGGCGGACCGACCGGTCACTCTCCTTTGCTGTGGCACGCTCCATCGAGCGCACCACAGCAAAGTCGCGGCAATTTTGCCGCGCAGGGTGCCGGTCTTCCGCCATCGTACCATGTACGGTGAGCGACGCCTTTCGGGGCCCCCCCTGGGAGAAACCCGTTAGGGTTTGTGTGGTTAATGTACGCGCGCCGCTTGCGACGTGCTAACTACTACCCGCAAACGAGCTGCTGATTACTCGCCCAACGCGAGGAGAGGACGAAGCTGCAGCGCTTCCCCATTCAGTGGAACAAGGTCCAAGACCTTCGACCAGTGTCGACCAACAGTAACCCCTGGCTGCCCCTTCCCTTGTGGGCATGGCTCGATCCGTACTGGCCCCTACTCGGCGTAGGTGTCGCGATGCGCTCCGATTGGGGCGTATGCCGACGCACGCCCGCCGTCTAGTACAGATTCGAGTACAAAGTGACAGTACACTGCCAGTGGCCAAGCCAGCGCCCAGTGGCACATGGCTACTCCCACGCCGCGGCACTCCTACTGTGCCGCGCACCGTGGACCCTGACGCCGACGCGGAGAGGGCGAGCAGAGCGATATCCCTCGCGATATCCATCGCGCCAATTCCTGTACTCCCGACTCCCCCTTATGAGACATCGCGTCCGTCGTAATCTCGGCAACTGGCAAGCCGCGGGCGCAAATCGCAGTGTTCTCAACTGGATATCCCGAGGTGTACGCGTTCCTTTCTTGGACGGGCTTGCCCCACCTTCTTTTCATCAGGGGGTGTCAATGGGGGTTGCTACTCCTGCTCAACTGGAGTTTATGGACAGTGAATTGGCTCGCTTCCTGGCCGTTGGGGCCTGGGAGCGAGGCTACTGCGCAAAATGGGTGTCCCGGCTGTTCCTGGTTCCTAAGCCTAGAACAAACAAATGGAGGCTCATCATTGACCTTCGCCCCCTGAACCGCTATTGTGAGACGCGCGATCTTTCGTTTGAGACGCTTTCGCATTTACGCAACCTGACGCGCCCTGGGGACTACATGTTGCAGATGGACCTGCAGGACGGGTTTTACGCGGTTGGAATCGCCCATGAGGACAGGGATTTTTTCACTGTCGATTACCGCGGCACTCTGTACCGACTGGTTGACCTTCCCACGGGCTGGTCTCTGTCCCCCTATTACTTCTGCCAATTCACCAACGTCCTCACTAGGGCATTGCGTCGTAACCCGGCTGAAGCATACGGCACACCTATTCCCCGGCGACGATTTGGCTTGCGCATGTTGCCCTACATGGACGATTTCCTGTTTCTAGCTCGGACTCAGGCTGAGGCCATTTGGCAACGTGACTACATCGAACGCCACCTCTCGGGCTTTGGTCTGCTACGCAACCCCAACAAGGGCGTGTGGGAGCCCACCCAAAAGCTCGTGCACCTGGGGTTAGAAATTGACACATCGGGGTCACCTACTCTTCGTGCGCCCGCTGAGAAACTCGCCAGCATTGCTCGCGCGGCCAAACGCCTGATCCAACGAGCAAAACGCGATCGTCGGTGGTTGCCAGCTCGCGAGTTGGCCGCTCTCGCGGGCAAATGCCAGTTTCTCTACTTGGCCATTGCCCGTGCCCGTTTCTACCTTCGTGAGCTGCATGATGTGCTCAAAACGCGCGACTCTTGGTCCGGCCTCGTCAAGCTTACCCGCCACCTCGAACGCGATCTGCAATGGTGGGTGGGTGTGCCCACCCAACACAACAGCCGTCCCATTAACCGCCCCGTCGAAACCGGATACCTACACGTCGACAGTTCGTCGTACGGCTGGGGTGCCGTTTTGAACGAGCACCATGAAGCTCGGGGTTTTTGGTACGACAATGACCGCAATGCGCACATTACCCTGAAAGAGCTCAAAGCCGTCCGCTTGGCTATTGAGTCCTTCCTCCCCATGCTCATCCGTAACCGTCACATCCGCTTGCACGAGGATAACCAAGCGGTTGTCGGCGTCCTCACCAACCTCACCTCACGCTCTCTGCGCCTCATGGCTGAGCTACGCAAAACGTGGTACCTCATGGACACGCACGGCATCACCCTTTCCGTGCGCTACATCCGTTCTGCTGCGAATATCTGGGCTGCCCGCCTTAGTCGCGAGGTTGGTTGCGACGAATGGCAGTTCAACCCTCGTCGCTTCGCCTCGCTCACTGCTAAATGGGGCGCCTGCACCATCGACCGCTTCGCGACTTCTGAAAACGCCCTCCTGCCCCGCTACAACGCCCGCTGGCGTGACCCGCGGTGCGAGGCCGTCGACGCCATGCGCCTCTCCAACGATGCATGGCGTTGCGAACGTAACTGGTGTAACCCTCCGTGGAACCTCATCGGCGATCTAGTCTCCAAACTTGAGTCCAGCGGTGCCCCGGCCATCGTCATTGTTCCCTACTGGCCTGACAAAGCTTGGTACCAGCTCCTCTCGGAGATGTGCTCCGACATGCGCTCTTGGAACCCGCGCCACGACCTGTTCATTCCTGGCCGTACCGGCGACCGCCTTCCTGTGGGCGCACCCCGCTGGCCTGTCGTCGCCTTCAACATTCCCGCCCGTGACCCCCGCCCGTGGCGTGCTGCGCCCGGCATTTTCTAGTCGGCAAACCAGACGATCCTTGTGAAATGTTCTAAACTAGTTTATGTGGTTTCTCTACCTGTACGAGATATAGCCCTGGCGCGGCCCCCGTAGCGCGTGTGTGCGCGCGCACGATTGCGGGGGCCGGTCAGAGCCACCACATGCCTTCACGGCGGACCGACCGGTCACTCTCCTTTGTTGTGGCACGCTCCATCGAGCGCACCACAGCCCGCCCAACCCTCCCTGGCTGTGGGATTGTATGCCTGCAAATTCCTGAATATCACAACCTGTAACCATACCTGGCATTCTTCGGCAAACCAGACGATCCTTGTAAAACATACACTTCACCGCCGACTTTCCCAGTGTTAAGCACAGTTTTGCCATTAACTACGGTGGGACCCGTCTCCGCCCGCCGCCCGCCGCGCAGCGGGGGCGGGCGGGCGATCGGAGGACATGCTCGTGACAAAGCGTCACGGCGGGAAGCCACCAGGCCGTCCGAGGCGCAGGAGACGGTGTGCTCGTGCCGCTGGCACGCTGGGGGTGGCGCGAGCGGGGGCGTGGTCGATGCCGCCTGGAGCCGCAGGCGTTGACTGCGCTGTCCGTGGTCGTCCAGGTTTTTCGATTTCCGGCAGTACTTTATGCGGTACGCCCGATGCCGGCGTCATTCCCACCCAGCCCACAGCCCCCTCCCGACCCCTAAGCCCAAGCCCCAACCCCGCCCCCAACCCCGCAGCCACACCACCGCCGGCGCGCATCCCCGAGTCACCCGCGGCACCGTCCGAGGCAGCTTCACTGCACCTATCTTCGCCCGTCGGTCCGCACTTCACGATGATGACTCCGCATGCGCGCCGCCCGCCATGGTCCAAGCCGCACCCCTCCGCCCCCTTTTCCCCAACCACACCCGCTCCCCTCCCCATCCCCGCAGCCACACCACCGCCGGCTCGCATCCCCGAGTCACCCGCGGCACCGTCCGAGGCAGCTTCACAGCACCTATCTTCGCCCGTCGGTCCGCACTTCACGGTGATGACTCCGCATGCGCGCCGCCCGCCATGGTCCAAGCTGTACCCCTCCGCCCCCCTTTCCCCAACCACACTCGCTCCCCTCCCCATCCCCGCAGCCACACCACCGCCGGCGCGCATCCCCGAGTCACCCGCGGCACCGTCCGAGGCAGCTTCACATCACCTATCTTCGCCCGTCGGTCTGCACTTCACAGTGATGACTCCGCATGCGCGCCGCCCGCCATGGTCCAAGCCGCACCCCTCCGCCCCCCTTTCCCAAACCACACCCGCTCCCCTCCCCAACCCCGCAGCCACACCACCGCCGGCGCGCATCCCCGAGTCGCCCGCGGCACCGTCCGAGGCAGCTTCACAACACCTATCTTTGCCCGTCGGTCCGCACTTCACGGTGATGACTCCGCATGCGCGCCGCCCGCCATGCATATGGTCCAAGCCGCACCCCTCCGCCCCCCTTTCCCAAACCACAACCGCTCCCCTCCCCATCCCCGCAGCCACACCACCGCCGGCGCGCATCCCCGAGTCACCCGCGGCACCGTCCGAGGCAGCTTCACAGCACCTATCTTCGCCCGTCGGTCCGCACTTCACGGTGATGACTCCGCATGCGCGCCGCCCGCCATGGTCCAAGCCGCACCCCTCCGCCCCCCTTTCCCCAACCACACCCGCTCCCCTCCCCATCCCCGCAGCCACACCACCGCCGGCGCGCATCCCCGAGTCACCCGCGGCACCGTCCGAGGCAGCTTCACAGCACCTATCTTCGCCCGTCGGTCTGCACTTCACAGTGATGACTCCGCATGCGCGCCGCCCGCCATGGTCCAAGCCGCACCCCTCCGCCCCCCTTTCCCAAACCACACCCGCTCCCCTCCCCAACCCCGCAGCCACACCACCGCCGGCGCGCATCCCCGAGTCACCCGCGGCACCGTCCGAGGCAGCTTCACAACACCTATCTTCGCCCGTCGGTCCGCACTTCACGGTGATGACTCCGCATGCGCGCCGCCCGCCATGCATATGGTCCAAGCCGCACCCCTCCGCCCCCCTTTCCCCAACCACACCCGCTCCCCTCCCCAACCCCGCAGCCACACAACCGCCGGCGCGCATCCCCGAGTCACCCGCGGCACCGTCCGAGGCAGCTTCACAACACCTATCTTCGCCCGTCGGTCCGCACTTCACGGTGATGACTCCGCATGCGCGCCGCCCGCCATGCATATGGTCCAAGCCGCACCCCTCCGCCCCCCTTTCCCCAACCACACCTGCTCCCCTCCCCATCCCCGCAGCCACACCACCGCCGGTGCGTATCCCCGAGTCACCCGCGGCACCGTCCGAGGCAGCTTCACAACACCTATCTTTGCCCGTCGGTCCGCACTTCACGGTGATGACTCCGCATGCGCGCCGCCCGCCATGCATATGGTCCAAGCCGCACCCCTCCGCCCCCCTTTCCCAAACCACAACCGCTCCCCTCCCCATCCCCGCAGCCACACCACCGCCGGCGCGCATCCCCGAGTCACCCGCGGCACCGTCCGAGGCAGCTTCACAGCACCTATCTTCGCCCGTCGGTCCGCACTTCACGGTGATGACTCCGCATGCGCGCCGCCCGCCATGGTCCAAGCCGCACCCCTCCGCCCCCCTTTCCCCAACCACACCCGCTCCCCTCCCCATCCCCGCAGCCACACCACCGCCGGCGCGCATCCCCGAGTCACCCGCGGCACCGTCCGAGGCAGCTTCACAGCACCTATCTTCGCCCGTCGGTCTGCACTTCACAGTGATGACTCCGCATGCGCGCCGCCCGCCATGGTCCAAGCCGCACCCCTCCGCCCCCCTTTCCCAAACCACACCCGCTCCCCTCCCCAACCCCGCAGCCACACCACCGCCGGCGCGCATCCCCGAGTCACCCGCGGCACCGTCCGAGGCAGCTTCACAACACCTATCTTCGCCCGTCGGTCCGCACTTCACGGTGATGACTCCGCATGCGCGCCGCCCGCCATGCATATGGTCCAAGCCGCACCCCTCCGCCCCCCTTTCCCCAACCACACCCGCTCCCCTCCCCAACCCCGCAGCCACACAACCGCCGGCGCGCATCCCCGAGTCACCCGCGGCACCGTCCGAGGCAGCTTCACAACACCTATCTTCGCCCGTCGGTCCGCACTTCACGGTGATGACTCCGCATGCGCGCCGCCCGCCATGCATATGGTCCAAGCCGCACCCCTCCGCCCCCCTTTCCCCAACCACACCTGCTCCCCTCCCCATCCCCGCAGCCACACCACCGCCGGTGCGTATCCCCGAGTCACCCGCGGCACCGTCCGAGGCAGCTTCACAACACCTTTCTTCGCCCGTCGGTCCGCACTTCACGGTGATGACTCCGCATGCGCGCCTGTGCGCAGCGGTGTGGGTCGCACCGCCAACTCCACAAGACTCAAGACATGAAGACGGAGGCGGTGCTCATTCTCGCGTGGGCTTTTGGCAGCTTTATTGAAGTTGCCCGTAACGTTGTACTACGCCGTAGTCTCTTGTTGCTTACGCTTTTGTAATCCAAACCAGTACCAGGTAAATCCATCCCGTTGTTGAAGCTGCACAGCCCGTCCGAGGATCACCCACACACACACGTGCACGCGTGGCCCGGACTCTGAACCGTGTGCGCATCACTCATCCACCCCGCGTTATGCGGGATGCGGGCCGCTTTTAGGCGAGTTGCTCCGTTGATTTTCTAATTCTGGGGAACTGCCCTTTTTGTAATTCACACTAGTACCAGGCAGTGAGAATAAATACAAGGGCCAGCACTAGGCTTTTAGGCGGCTTGCTTTGTTGATTTTCTAATTCTGGGGAATAACTGCCCTTTTTGTAATTCACACCAGTGAGAATTACAAGGGCCAGCACTACATCCCCCGCTAAATAACGCAATACTAAAAAAAACGCAGTACTAGCCGCTTTAAAACCGGCGCGCATCCCGCACGAGGCGGGATGGATGAGCGACGCGCGCCCGGTTGAGAGTCCGGGCCACGCGGGCACGTGTGAGCGATGGCGATCCACGCACGCGTTGTTCAACTTCGGCAACGGGGTGGCGGACGAATCTGCGCCGTGTGATGAGGCAGCGAGCACGCTTTCGAGCCGCCACCAAGCTCACGACCCCGACGAAATCTGTTGCGAGTAGTAAGGACTCTTGTTGAGCCCAGGCAGTGCACCGAGTGTCTCGCGATGAGAGGGCATCCAGATCTGCGGCCAAGCATGCGACGGCGCGCACCGTGCGGCGCACCTTCTTGCTCACCTCACCCACAGTGCCAAAGACCGTGCCCGTGTACTCCAACGCCGGCGTCGAGGATGTCTCCAAGTAATAGTGGGCCCTTGAGTCCAAGCTCCGTGTTGGTGTGCTGTTGGTGTGTTGTTGTGCCACGCCGCATCCCGCATTGCCCGCCCCGTTGCATGTCGCCCACCTGGGAGTGCTCAAACCGATTCACTTTCATAGCCCGAGGCACCGCGGTGTACTCGAAACCGTATCGCATAGTCTTGAACTCGTGTAGCGTGGGCTTCAAGCTCCCGGAATCACTGCTCCTGGCCACGACATGAATGGCCGGGAGGGAGAGCTATGCGTCCGGCACCAGGTCCTTGAGTTCATCTCTGGGTGCGGGGTTGCCGAGATGCACTGTTTGCTGGAACAATTCACCCACCTCCCGGCGAACAACGATGCCCAGATCGTGAACACAATGAAGGCGTCAACGATAGCATCGTGTTGTACGTGCCAGTGAGCGTCTCCAGGTACCGGAAGGTTCATGAGCGCGTCGCCATAGAGGTCGACAGTGACGGGGTTGAACTTTGCCAAGGGCATAATGATCTGGCTCGAAACCACCGGGTCCATTATGCATGGGCTCGGCATAATATAGTACTTAACTACCAAACTACCCTGCGGCGACTTCCCGCAGCTCCTGCGGAGTCATGACTATCCGCGCAGTGGGGATGGCCACCGTCCACATGCCCGACGCCGCGTCGAGCTGACCGAACAAGATCCGTTGCCTGCATGTGACAAGAAGAGTGCACATCTTAGTATTTTGAAGCCGAGAGTTGTTGGCATGTGTTGACGGAAAATGGTCAAATAAGAAGTTTGCCAAGTGGAAAGCGCTAGTCCACTGAAGTGTAAGTGAGCCCATCTGGCTTATTGGCAAATACGCTTGATGATAGTACTCGTAATCGTGCAGTAGTATAAAGTGAGGCAACTACTACTACGGCGGAAATGTTGAAATGTATTAGTACTATAAAGTGCCATGTACAGCAAGGCAGATGTGAGGCAGACATCTAGTATGAGGCATGTCTGCCTCACATTTGCTAGAATTTCTCCGAACATCTAGGGATTACGGCTAGCGACACGAATCAAGGCTCCGTCCCATGCTTCTAGCTCTGATGTTCAGTAAGGTTCTTTGTGCATGTGTCAATGTGTGCATGTGTGTCTAGAGTTGTGTGCTCGCTTACCTCAGCATTCATGCACCTTCGTTGCTGAGAAGAGGAGGTTGTGTGCCTCTCTCGACGTTTTTTGCTCACCTGCCAACCCCAATCCAACTCTCTCTCTCTCTCTCTCTCTCTCTCTCTCTCTCTCTCTCTCTCTCTCTCTCGGCAAAACTCGACATGTTCCCACCCGAGAAGCGGCTCGGCTCTGAGCCCACCTCTCCCCTGCTCAGCCCTACTCAGCTCTGCCCTTTGGTTGTGGCTGTGACCCTCTCAACCTTGGCAAGCTCCCTCTGTCGACCCCTCCGACTGCCTACCGAGCTCCCTTGCAGCATGCATGTCCCTGTCAAACTCAAGCCCAAGGATGCCAGGTATCAGGAAATTCTGGAGGTCCGTGATGCTCGCCTCCTCGTAGTGATCTTGTGCATTTCTGTGAAGCGCTACATCCGCCGCGTCCCTGACTACCGCAACATCTTCAGCGTCGATGGCATCGATGTTGATGACGTGCGTGCATCACAATAAAGCAGGTGTCATCGTCATGGCTTCCCTGTTGCAGCCAAGATGACCAAGCCTCGGCCATCGTGTTTAAGACCGATGACGGCGCCAGTGAGACTGAAGGCGGACGCGCGGCGCTCAAGGCCATGGAGGATATCCCCGCCTCATACCGTCATGATGAGCTTACATTTCTCGCTCTTCTGAAGCGTCACTAACCCAAGGCCATGCTCCTCATGAGAACCCGTTTGACTTCATGAACCGGCTAGAAGACCTGCATATCTCCATCACGGATTGCGGCTCGATTGTATTCCGAGCCCAGCCTACCGAGTATAAAATCGAGCACCACCGTGAAGGCACCCCACTTCCGCCTCAGCCACCAGCAGTGCCACCAGCATGAGGACCAATACCTCAGCCACCTACGCCAGTTATACCCCCCAACACCAGCCCGCCACCTCCAACTCATGCAACCACAGCCTCCGACACCGCCGCCAACCTCGACCACCCGCAGCGCAGCAGACATGCCCCTGGCGTATACGACCCCGCCGATGGGAGCACCGTACCACGAGGAGCCACCTAAGCAGCTTTGGTTCGAGAAGCCTTCGTCCGAAACATCGATTCGTGTGAATGAATACTACTGGCGGGCGAAGCACTTGGTGACTCGCCGACCTAGCCATGGGCCCTACGCTGAAAGCCGAGTGGCTGGAGGTCATGCAATCAAAGAGCAATTCGTTGGAGTCCCGACACACGTGGGAGTTGGTGACTCTTCCCCGAGGACGCAAGGCTGTCAAGTGTAAGTGTGTACAAGACCAATAAGCACAAGTCGGACAGCGTCATCGGAAAATAATAAGGACGTGTGGTGGCAAAGGGTCGTGTGTTTCTCATGGGTGGACGGCATCGACTCATCCACTGAAACCTTCGAAACAACCGTGAAGTTCACGACCCTGTGTGATCTTCTCCATCGCTGCGCACATCCGACTCTACATCAAGCAGACTGATGTGGACCGCGCCTTTCTGTATCCCGACTTGACCGAAGGAATCTACATGGAGCAACCGCGCGGTTTTGAGCGGTATGGAAATATGGACCCAATGGCGAGAAACTGGTGTGCAGACTGCGGGCGGACGGCCGTGTTCGATCTAAAGCAAGCACCCCGCAACTGGCACAAGCTACCCCATGAGTACACGACATCCCAGCATTATTGACAACTTCGGACTGACCCTTGCGCTCTTCCGGAGCAACGACGGCGTTGTGGGCATAAGTGCAATCTACGTGGACGACATCATCATTGTTAGCAACTCGCGCCCATGGATCGCCCACTTGAAGCAAGCACTCGGACAACGATTTGGCATCAAAGATCTAGTGGCATGCTCATGGCTGTAGGGCATGACCGGACAGGTGGCGTGATCAATATTCATAAGTCCAAGTACATTCATGACATGCTGAACCGCTTTGGCGTGAATGATTGGCTGACTGCACCCATGCTCACGCCCCGAGTGCGGGCAATAACGTCCCGAGGGCGTCGACTGTATAAGTTGCGCTGAAGATGCCTCGGTCAAGCACAAACTAAAACTGTGGGTCAAAGAAACCAAGGGTGGGGATGTTGGTGTCGGAGTTCCCAGTGAGGAAACTGGGGAGGATGTCCTTCATGGAGCCGATGAAGGTGGCATCACGGACAGTAGCCGTGCGGCGGATGCCAGCGCCCTTCAACCGAGTGGGGAGATGAAGTATTCTACGCGCCCTAGCCACTGCATCCTCGCCCAAAGTAGCCGCCTCCGCTGCCGTGGGGTCACGATCGTCCAAGTTGTGCAAGAGCTCCGCAAGGAAGTCGGTAACCACCGGGTTTGTTTCGGTGCCGTGCGTGGAAGGATCAAAAGAGACCCCTAGCACCCGCAAGAACGGTGGCATTCACCGCGTCTGCAAAGGCCTCTGCCTCAGACGGGAGGCAATTGCGGAGCCAATACCCCGCCATGTGTTGCATGCAATGCTTGAGCACGGCCCATGGGTGGTGATGCAGAGGATGGGTGTACCGACGGCTAGCCTTGGCAGACATGATCTTGCTCAAACTGGCGTCCATCTCCTACATGTAGCTCCTCCGCCTTGCCGCGCATGTAGGCATGCACATACCCTAACGAAACGAGCGACACATGAAGGACCGGGATGCCGTGATGGCCATCAAGTTTAGGCCCCTCGACGTCGGCCGGGGCTTCGTGTCGCGCGGCCTCCATGTCCGCGATGTACGCGTGCATCTTGTCGAAGCGCACCTCAAGCCCCACGGACGCCTTGGTAGACGTGCGGAAGGCATGCATGGCCGGCCAGACGTGCTTCGGCAAGCCCACCAAATATCCATCCTCGGCATTGAAGAGCGCCGTCCCCCAGTGTTCTCTAGCGTGTTGTCGCACTCTTCTACCTCAGGGTGAATCCCGACGCGGAAGGATGTCGGGGCATGCGGTGCGCCATGTTGCACGCCATCCTCTGACCGCATAGGGGCGGACCGATCGTCCACAAGCAAAAATGCATCCGTGGAAGCCAACCGGAATAGCTGCATGGTGCTCAATATTTATGTACCGCTGAGCCGGCTAGCTTGGTGGGGTGGGGGCTGCAATGCCCTCCATCTCTAATATTTTTAGAGGCATAGTATACTGCTTTTACTGGCATGATGACTTCGTCTCGTGCATGTACCAAGCCCGCGGGTTGGGCGATACACTGTATGTAATACTTGCGGGGAAAGTGCTGGTAAATTCGAAACTTGCATCCGGGCGTACCGGCTAAAAACGTCCGTAGTTCTTGGGTTGAGGCGCTGATAGTCGCGGGCGTGCGTCCGGCTTGGTGTTGGGTGCCTTGCCGGCGGAGAGTATCCGCAGACGGTCCAATTGCAACTGCACGGGGGTTGTCCGGCGCGGGGGGCGACGGGGGCGGTGAGCCCTTGCCGCGAGCTGGGCCAGGTGGGACGCCTGGACTAGTGTGCTGGTTATGGAGGATTGCTCGAGGGGGGCGGTGGCCTCCGAGGCCTCTCCTGTCGCGGTGGGGGCTTGGGCTGCGGCCGGTGGAGCCGGCTCGGGGTGCGGGGCTTGATGGACGCTTGTTGCCGGCTGATCGACTTCCGGTGGCGAGTCGTCGCCGTCCATCTCCGTGTCTGGAGGGGCCACGCACCGCGGCCGGGTTGTGGGCCGTTTGTAGCTGGCTAGTTGGTGGTTGCGGGGGAGCTTGCCGTGGTGCATCGCCGACTGGTCGGCTGTAGTCGGCGGTGAATATAGTCGCCATCTTCGCCCGCCCATGTAGATGCATGGTACTGGATGCGAGGAGTTTCGCTTCGGATCCCGTGTTAGTGGCGAGTCCGGCTATGCTCACCTCTGCCGGAGCGGCGGCAGCCGGCATAGGGGCGTCGTGAGTTGATGTGTATACCCCGAGCTCGGGGCCGAGGGTACGGATCGGGTTCAAAAACATACGGCTGCGGCGCATGTCGACCCCCGTCGCACGGTTGTGGGTCGCCAGATCGCTGAATTGTAGGGCGACTCGTGTGGCACAATCGGTACCAAGGGGAAGATCGATTGGGGGCTGGCGGGACCGGCGGCTCAAAACGCGGAGGAGACGGCAGACAGTAGGAGGGAGTCGGGTGCCTGTGAATTTTTTCGCGGCAATGGTTCTTGGGATTTTGGGGGGTCGGGCTATGCCGCTGCGCAGCGCTTCGATAGTGGCGCCGACCACGGCCTCTTGATGCTCCTCGGGTATGTTGATGTCCATGTTGGCTGTTGTGGTAGTCTCATGTGGAGCCTGCTCTTCACGCCTATGTGGGCGCTGGCCGGCAGTTGGCCTGGGGCGGGCAACAAGTGAAATTCTGGTGCTTGCGAGTTTTTTTGCAACGATGGCTGTTCGGATCTTGCTTGGGAGGTTGGGTAATGCCGCCGCGCGGCACATCGATAGTGGCGCCGACAACGGCCTTCTGTTGCTCCCCAGGTCTGGTGATATCCATGGTGGCTGTAGTGATGGTCTCATGTGGAGCCTGCTCTTCACCCCTTTGTGGGCGCTGGCCGGCAGTTGGCCTGGTGGTGGGTCGTCCAGTCGTCGGGTTGTCCACCGTTTCACAGGAGTGCACTATCATCACCAGTAGAGCCGCGCCGGCTCGCCCGGATTGAGTGCATACGATGTACTTCGCCCGGTGTTAAGGGCCGGCTAGAAAGTGAGAAGTCGCCGCTCGCATGAGCTCTTCGTCCTCCACCAACGCCACAGCGGTGTCCGTAGTGCCCAAGATTAGCGCCGCAAAGAGGTCAGCATCCGCCCGACGCAGGCGGGCATGTCCGGCATAGAGCGCCTCGGTGCGGGCGTCGTCCCATGACCGCACGAGTCCGGGCGTGCGCCTCTCGACGAATTCCCGGAAGCGCCACGCTAAGGGCTGTTGCTGCCGCCGCCGGCCTCGGCCCAGGGCCCTGAACAACGGCTTTGGCAACATGTACTTTCATTCTAACGCCCTTTCCAGCGCCACGGGGTCATCGGCCCCCACCGCCGCCACCACCCGCTCATTCATGTAGCGCTGTGCATCCTGTTTGCCACTAGCATGCATAAACCATTGCATGGTGGGATGGCCATTGGTGGGCGAGGAAATTTGTCAGCAAAAGAGGCTAGGGTATTTTTGCTTGGGGTGGGGCCATAGTGGCATGCGCACGTGCACGATGTAGCGTGATACCATCGCCATTGCAGTGCCGCCTTGTGGTGCAGCTCTTAAACTCGCGGTGTCGCTCAGTGCGTTGCGAGGAAACGTCAGAAAATTTCATATAAATACCTATACACCTACGCAAGCAAGGCTACAAATTGCATAGACGCAGCACGGTCGTCTGATGCTATTTAGATACTTTTCGATTTTACAGAAATGATATGTCGAAATCTGACGTATGTGTCGGCGTGTGGTAAACACGTTGGCGTGAAACTTTAGGCGAAGTCGATCTCAAAACCTGCTACACGGTGGCGAGACAGTGTGTTGTATGTACTTGTGCACGGAGTGACCACTCATACTTGGCACATACTCCCCTTGAGCGATGCCCACGGCCGTCGTGCCGGATCCCCCCTTGCACAACGTATTTCCACCAGCATCGACGCATTAAGGTGCACGCCATTGCCGCCCCAATGGGCTCACCATGGCGCGCTATGTGCATGCGGCCATGCACTGCTATAGGAAAGCTTTGGCCTACGGCAAGGAGGCCGCGAGAATCCTCTCCCGCCTGCGCATGCAACGATCACAGCAGCGGCATTTTGTCTATGATTTTGGCCATAACAATCGTCATCGACACGTAGGGCTTGGTCCAGGTCGTGAATGACATAATTTCAATGCCCTACGTGTCATATCAAGAGTGATGTGGCATGAGTACGGAGGCTGTAGTGTCCCTTGCCTATTCTCCACACGAAGGACGCAAATTGTGGTTTTGAAGCGCAAGCCCCATAAATAAGCCATGCTTTTGCATGAATGAAAGCGTTGACGGAACGGCTACCGCGTGGCAATATGGGGTGTATCGCGCTATCGCGGCATTTCTCCCCAGCCGCGTTTGACCCTGAGAAACGCGCATACACACGCGCACGGTCTGAGTGTAGCCGCGCATGGTATGTGGAGCAAATTCGCAAACCCCATACTTATGTGGACGGGTGTACTACGGCGGGCGGTAGTCGCTCGTACTTTGCGACTGCCCGTAGTTATGATTTAGACCTGTATAATATGGGTTTCCATACAATGTAAAGTGTCCTAGTGCAACCCGTACGATCGCAGAGATGTTGCAAGGGTTTCATTGTTGCCAGTCATGTCCCAGGGGCGGAAAATGGTATGGTCTAAAGACATGCGCGTTCAACCGGATAAGTTACCGGTACCATCGAGTTGAAGTACGAACTGCCCCATCGCCCATAAGCCCTTCGTTCCCGCTGGGGAGCTATACTTAGGAAAGCCACCGCAGGCAGCTCGCTTGCCATCTTCTAGCTCGTTGCCTTCGGCAACGGCTTCGTGAGTGTCGCGAAGGCTGATCAAGTCCGCACCGATGTTCCTTTTATTCCGGGTAGTGAGTCATCGTGCCACGCACACGTTTCAAAATTGAGTCTTGTTTTGCCAAGAAAGGTTGCTCAGGCTTTTTTACACGGACAAGATCCGAAATAGGCAAGAAGGTATAGTAAAAATGTGGAGGGAAAACGGAGTCAGAGGGGCGTTGTGTGTAACATAGCGAAGCTGGAAGATGACATGCTCAACTGTTACGGCTGCTTTTATGTCTACTCGTGCTGCTCCCAAAGGGCGCAACGATGGGTGAAATAGTAACCCGTACCACTTAGCAACAACGGTAGCCGGAAAAGCGATTAGGAAAGGAGGAAACCCCATAACTAGTTCTGATTATTTCAAAGAAGAGTTTGGTTTTGCCAGTGATGAGCTAACGGAGAGAGCGGTAGATACGAGAAAAGGGTAGCGCTAGGTCACAGCAAAGGGGACACCGGGAAGGTCACCGCTGCGAAGTCTTTTTTTAACTTAGAATTGCGGAGGGGCGCGATGTGACCTAAGAAGAACCATGTGCAGGGTGAAGGGAGGACGTGAGGGTCGATGTAGTCCGGAACGCCGTCGGAGTTTGTGGCCCAGCTGCCCTGGTGGCGAATGTGGGACAGCGGAACTCCGATGGCGTTAGCTCCAAAGGCTGCATCCTTGCGAAGGCTGTGAGAGCTCCATGAAGTGCCGGCGGGAGGGGCAGCACCCACGAGACGGACGGCCGTAGAGAACCCGTCCGACATGGTAGCGGCAGTCCGAGACTTGGACTGCTCGCTTGAGGTGACCGCCCAGAAGTTTGTCGCGGCCACGACAGCACGGACCATGCAGAGGGCAGGCTGTATGTTGTCGATGAAGTGGTGCAGGTGACGCGCGACGCGGCGGTGCCCCGACACTGGAAAGAGTAGCAAGCGACTAGGTCGTCAGTGCCGCGCGGTACGGCACGCCCCTTCTCTCGGTACACACGCATGTGATGGTGTAGACGTCGACATGCACGTCCCGCACTCGGCAAGACACGCCAATAAGTCTTCTGGAAAAAAACATGAAGTTCACAACCGAGATCATGAGGGCTCGGAAGTCGTATTGGTACTCGTGGGGGGGGGGGGGGGGGGGGGGGAAGGGGCAGACACAATAAACTCGGCCCGCTCAACGAAGTTGTAAGCGACATCGGCAGGCAAACGTACTCGCAAAGGGGCAGCCTCCATGCGGCGTTGCCTCAGTAGCAAGCCACAACGAGCATCGGTGAGGTACAAGGCCGTCCTTAGTAGCGATGGGGTCGATGTTGTGTAGTTCGAAGAACGTGTTGATTGCTGACATATAGGGTTGTAACGACTTATCCCCGATATGGCCGCGCTCACCAATCCAAGCGACGTACCGGACGATAGTGGCAGTAGACGCCTCCAGCGGGCTGATGTTCTCGGAGTCGTGGCTCATCTCCGCGAGCTGGGATAGCTTGCCAGCGTAGCTCTTGAGCGTCTGAGCGGTGACATAGTTGGAGAGTAGGTCGAGGGGCCGTTGTCCTAGGCAACTCATCTGAGCCGAACGCTTCCCGTAGACGGGACCGAAGTGAAGCAGCCCATGGGGCGACAGCTTTGGTCTCGTCAATTACGCAAGTACGACGCTTGGCCGACGGAGGAACAGGGGGCCGGTTCATTTTCGCAAAGTACTCGGCTGCGGCGGCTAGGTTGCCGGCGGTTGATCGCTAATTGCTGGACGGTCAGTCAAAGCACAATTACGGGTTTGCGGGACAAGGTTCAGGTAGGAGGGCCGCCCCGCGCGCCCGTCGCGCTCGTAGCGCGTGTCATGCGCGCCACGTACACGCGCGAAAGATGGTCGTTGCGAACCTGTTGTAACGCATAGTATAACAGCCGCCGGACACAGTGATGAGATGGTACGAGAGGCGGATTGTTGAGCCGCCATGTGCATGTATGCGGATGGTTGAGCCGCACTCGGCCGTGGCTACAAGTAGCGTCGCACCAAAGAAGGTCTAAATGAAGTATGTAAAGTGGGGCGGGGGGGGGGGGGGGGGGGTCCGGTCCGGATATCACATGGCGCTCATCCCGATGTTCATTTGCCAGGGTTCGCTGTGCGGAGGTCACCGAACGGTGACCTCGCAAAGTGCCAGAAGCTCCGATGAAAGGCTCCCCACGCCGTCACTCGTGCTCACCTTCGCAGCCACGCTCATGACCGCCGCCACGTCCACGTCCACGTTCACGCCCGTGTCCAACGAGCGCCGCCGCCACCCGAGAAGTAGCGGTATAGCCTTCGCGTTTCTGGCGACCGTCGCATCGAAGACGCGACGCTCGTAGTAGTTCTTCATGAGGTCCCCGAAAATCGCAGAGCCCAGATGCTCAGCGGCATGCTGAAAATGTTGGGCCCGCAGTGCGTCTAGAACAACTTGGTCACCGTGCACACGCTTGACCTCGGTAAGCTTCCGCAGTAAGGCTAGACGAAAGCGAACTGCCTTGTCGATGGCCTCGGCGTGATTCCGGGCGCGCGCGGTAGGGGTGGAGTCTTGATTAGCAACAGGGACGTAAGTTAGCAACTCGTCGAGGGCCACGAAAATGGCAGTCATGTGGGCCCCGAAGCATGTGATCCACATGTACTATTCTTGGGCCGGCAGACGCCGGCCATCCTGCTTGAGGTACTCGTTCTTCAGGTCGCTCTTTGAGGGAAATAACCAAGGCACTCGGCTGACTGCTCGAACGTCCTCGTAACAAAACTCTGCACGTTGCAGTAGCTCTGGCACCTCCTCACCACTCGAGGATTTTGCTCCTAGACGGCCGCTCTGTGCTAGCTCTAGAAGTCGGGGCGCACTGCGGCTCCCCCGCTGCCTGTCAGCTGTCCCGCAACGCGCTGCCCGGAACCATAGCCATGTGCCTCGTCCCCATCAACAACGATCACGAGCCATCAACTTGGCCAACGTCGATGTGAGCTCGCGCAACAATGTAAAATGGGCATGCACGTCTGCATGTAGCGATTCGAGCGTCGGCTCGGCGACGGGTTCGTCTCCATCTGGCATGTGACGCACGGACGTACGAATGAGAATTTCACACACGGATAGTGAGCTGGGTGTGGTCTTGAAACAACATGTGACCTCGCTTGCAATAGGTTACGAGACAGTTAATCGCTGTTTGTAACACAAAGAAGCTGGAAAATGGCATGCTCAACTGTTACGACTGCTTTTTTGTCTACTCGTGCTGCAGCTCCAAAAGGGCGCAACGACATGCAACTTGTAACCCGTACCAATTAGCAGCAACGGTAGCCGGAAAAGCGGTTAGGAAAGGAGGAAACCCATAAACTAGTTTTGATCATTACATCATATGCAACGATAGATAGCCCCAGGACCTTGGTAGTGTGGTTTTCCCGAGTCGTGCGCCCGAGGTAGTTTTCCGTTTTTGCCATGGCTTTGCAGCTGGGACGGTTTCGGGTAGTGGCGATGCGCATGGTATGGAATTGGAGCTGGGGGAAGGGGTGTTAAACCTCAACACCCGAAGCAGAGTCGTAGCACGGGCTTCCGTGGGCTCCCGCAGTGGAGCACCCTCCCTTAGTAGTCAACTCTTGAGGTTAGGTGGGCGGACGTGGAATGTGGTCAATGGTACCCACAATACCGTATGTTAATGCCGGCACCGGTAGGTGCATGCGTGCGCTGTGATGTACTTTGTTGGGAGTACCCGATACGCGGGAGGCCAACGGAGCGCGCCCACGATTGGAACTTATTATAGTCCCTTAAGGGAGTGTCCAGCACATTAGCACCATGGTCGATGCTCGTCAATGTTGTCAATGGCGACAACTACGCCTACCGCAACAAATCGGCGCGGACAAAGGAGGACGCGCGTGTCGTCAAGAGGGCCAATTGCCATCATGCAAGACACTTCGACCCGGGCTGCGTGTCCTCGCCGAAGAGCTTCGCGGCATCGACTCACGGTCTTTGGTGTGCGTGGTGGTTTTCTGGAATTCCCCGCGTAATTGGTCCGTTACGGGGATGGCACCGCTCATGCGCCCGTGTTTTGAGAGCGCTTGTTGCCCTCGCCCTAATCGTTCCTCAGCAACATTTGTTGTGGTTGCAGGGGGAAGCGTATGGCAATAGGTCCGTCGCGTATCCGACGCTTCCTATTACCGCAACCGCGCAGTACAACGTCGTCCTCACACAGGTCACCGACAAAATGCAGCCGCCCGCCGTGGCGGGGCAGCTCTACCACAAGGCGTGCTAGACAACTCGTGGTACACGTAATTACCCCTTTCCAGTCCGGGTTTGGAACCTCGGCGGCTAGCGCAGCAGCGGCGGCCGCATCGCCCGACTCTCGGCCCGACAACACTGCCATCATTACCGGCAGGCGTGGGCTGTCATAGCCTCTATGCCGACCAAACCGTTTCATACTTTTACCCCGACCTCACGAGCTGCCCGCCGGGGGCTGGGGGACCAACTCCGCTACATAGCGCGATCTGTGCGTTTCGTGGCGTCGTCGTGGGCTTGCGACTTGCGAGCTCGTAGTCGGCGGTCGTCGATGGTGCACTCCACGAAGCAAGGCCCCCGACGACGACTTACTGCGTCGGCGGGTCTTCTACGACATCGCCGTCATCCTACCCCGACAGACATCAAGCAAGTCCGGTACAGCACGACCACTGACAATGGGTCCCTTGTTCCCGTGCCCCCTAACGTCGGAAAGGCCATGTGCGGCTGCCCATTCGGTTGCGGCGTGATTGGAGTCGCCCCCGGAGCAACGTGCCACGTGATCATCATACGCGACCGCCCAAGCCAATGAAGTGAACTCCACCCCAACAACCTCAAAACATGATAGCATGCCTTGAACGAGAAGGAGCAAAAGCACATTCAAGGGCAGGGCTCACCGAGGGAGAGGACATATGAGCCGCCGGAAGGCCAAATGGGCGGCAAGTGGCAACGCGGAACATGGAATCGTAGTACTACGGGGAACGCTCACGGACTTAAAAGTCGTTCACATAAAGTGTTATGCTATTCACTTGTTAAAGTTGCCTTTCTTGAGCCATTTCGCACGAAATTCTCTAAACGCATGTTTGGAGGCACAAAAGCACTAAATCCCCTTGTTTGCACTCAATGTCACTGCTTGCCCGCGCAAAACGTGCAAAATTGGGCATGCGCAGAGCGAATGCGAGGAAAAACCTAAGTCAGGACACGCGCCACCCCATCAATTCATTGCGTTTGACGTCGTATGATTATGGGGCAAGCGTGCGAGGGCAAATACTTGAAGTGTCTAATTGGTACAATGCTCAAATCACATTGTCTAATCGGTACGAGTAGCCAACAGTCGCATACTAACCCCCCCCCCCCCCCCCCCGCAAAGGCCTCTAGAGATACGTACAACACCACTGTCTATCATTATATTGTCAACATGTCCAAAACGCACTTCTTCTCGTCTGCATTGAAGCGATGGTCGTTAAACCACCTGCGTTTGTTGTCGACATCGAGTTTGTGGACGTTGAGCGCGGCACGGAGTCTTGCAAGGCAGCTCGTAAGTGATCTCCATGTGCCTAATGCCGTCGAGGGGCAACGAAGCACCGCACTCCCTATTCGCCTCTTCCTGCAATAGCATGGTGTAGGGAAGCTTTGCCAAGGGCAGGTGCACAACAAGGTTCTTGTTTCTTGAGTCCTTGATCTCCGAGACGCCCTTCATGCTTGTCACGGCGGTGAGCTTGGTGCCACGGAAGTCGTGCTGGCACTAGCGGGCAGTCCGGCGGACGTTCGGGAAACGCAAGCTGAAGAGGGATAGAGGCATAGTGGTGATAGGCAACCATTTCATCTTCTTTGCAGCCTCCCAAGATGAGTCCGGCTCTGGGTTGCGACTCTGTAGGGCCGCCGCGATGGCAAAGGTGAGCGGGATGTCTGGCGTCCCCTGCGGCGTCGACAACCAAGGCTCGCACATGGTGACATCCAACTCGTCAACTTCGGCGTGGTCCTCGGGCAAGCCATCCAAATCCTGGACGTCATATCGGTACCTTACGTAGGCCACAAGGTACTTGTTCTCCCAAACGCCGAGAAGACCCTCCTCGCGGTATGCGTCGGGCTTGTCGGTGGTGTTGTCCATGACGACCAAATTCCCGGGAAGGGCGTCAAACTCGCGAAGGGCAGTGTCCTCATTCTCCAACGGGATCGCGACCCCCTGACCCCCCTCTTGACAGTCTGCCTGGCTATCGGCCTCGTTTTAGTGCTCAGCCGTTGTTGTTGCCGCTTGCGCCCCCCGCCGGCGCTTCCGGCGTTGAGTGGAGGTGTTGATGGTGATGGGGTTGTACGTCAAGGCCCGGAGCTCCTCCCAAAGGTCGGCGTACCCGCGCGCCATGCCTTGGCATGTTTGGTCAAGCCTGGGCTTGGAACGCATATGTGCAGACATGGGATCATCGGCGTCAAGATCTCTGCCAGGTATCAAGGCGCCTAGCCAAGGGTCCAGCTCCGTGGTAGACTCGGGACTAAACGCCGGGAAGGGAGTTCGACCCCTCGTCTCCAGTTCCCGGAGCGAAGCGAATTCCTCCTCCCATTCTCGCTTGTCATCCGCAGAGAATTGCAACCTGTCCGCAGTCTTCCGAATCCCTTTCTCCATCTCAGCGAAAGCCTTGCCCGGGTCAGCCCTGGGAGTGGTAGAGGGGGCGAGAAGCAAGGTACCTTGGGGTGCCGTCGGGGACTCCGCAAAGGATGAACTCTGGCCCATGCTCTGCGGTATCGGACCAACGACTGCAATACAGGGCGTTGCGTACACCACCGACCACAGCCTCCGATTGCCTTTTGACGAACTAGTTAGAAGTCGCCGTGTTCAGCACCTGACCTTGTCGTGGAAGACAATTGCCAAGCCAAGTCTTGATGTCGAGGACTCCCTCGAGCTGCATGAAGTTGCATGTCGGTGTGAAGGCCTGACGAAGCTCGTGCAAAAGCTGAGCCTTGGTGAATGCGGCGTGGTCGTCAAACCACACGGAGAATTTCGAGAAGACTTGGTCCACGCGCTCGTGGGTGTGCCTGGAAGGTGTGCCGTGCAATATGGTAATAGGTTAGTAAGCCCCTACTTGGCGATTGGTGAACCCGTCAACATAAATAACGTAAGTTGAATGTATGGTGCGGATTTTTTTGGGGGGGGGGGGGGGGGGGAGGGCTTACCCTACTGGAAGGAAAGAGAGACGGAGCCATTGGCAAAAGCACATGACGTACTTGCTCTTGTTCTCCCGGCAAGTGTTGTCGAGCTGGAACCACATAGTGTCCAATGCCTCGCCACGCCTCTCGATCTCTTTCTTGATAGTATTGTACATGACGGTGATGGTGTTGCTAGTGTCATGAGTAGGGAAGCAATCGAAAAAGTCGTACACGTCGTCCGGCTGGCTCCCGTTGTACTTGACGCATGTCAAGTGACATTGCATGAGGTTCTTCTTCTCCACCTCCTTGTCCCATGACACAAGATGAGGAAGACGGGTCTTGTCTTGATCCATGCCATCGATCTCGCAAACAAAGTGGTCCTTGTTTTGGCGGGGAGTACTGCAAGGCCACTTCCAAGAAATGCCTCTCGTGCAATACCCTCTCCATATGTTGCTCTTGCACGCGCTGAGCGACAGCTCTATCGACAGGGTCCTTGTTGTACCTAGAATAACGTTTGCGGCAACAATGCCATTGATAGGTTAGTTAGTACCGCCGGCATTCAAAGATCACAGTGATTTCGTGCTAGAACGACCGGGCCTTTGCTCAAGCACCACACATGGTATCCATTAGGACTCACGGACGGTTTGTGGCAGTACCGCAAAATCTTGGCGGGACTGGCACACACGCTGCATTTGGTGAAGCACTTGGTCTTCGGTACCTTCACATGCGGAAAGAACTGTAGCCACGCTCGGCGGAAGGATGAAATAGATGCGGGCTCCCCTAAATCAATTATTGGGAATCTTGTTAGTACGTTGCCACTGAAGCAAAAGACCCAGTACTACGAGTTACGGGCCCATTGGCCGGGAGAGGAAGGGAAGGAAATGATAGAACTGAGCACTCACTATTCTGATCCTTGCACTCGGCGACATACAACTTGTAGACCCGAGACTTCCTCATCCAGCATGGTATATGGCATTGCGCTTGTCCGCTAGCGTCGGACAAGTAGAGGTGAAGCCATTCCCTTGCATGGCTGCGAGGGGGAGAAACCTTGGGAGCTTTGGCCCGCTTGAATGGAAGCGCATCATCCAGAACATCGCGCTGAATCTCTGAGAGCCTACGCTCGGAAACGTGATGGATGAACTTCCTCGCCTCGCGGCAGGTCTGGAAAATGATACACATGAAAGAAACATTTAATGGTTATTGCGTAGGTTGTGTGGTGTGGTGTCCAACACAATTCCCTCGAATTACCACGAGTCCATCCACAGAATGGACGCACCATGCGTCCATCCACATGATGGACGCATGGCGACTCTAGAGGGAAAACGAATACCAGATTCATTTAAGGTGTTCGATGCGATAGTACCTCTTTACCTCAACTCGAATATACTCATTGATGTACTCAGTTATTTTTCCCAGTGCCATGCGTCCATCCACAGGATGGACGCAAATATATTCTAGCTAGAGAATACTGGCCTTGCTTGAAATAAAGCAAGGAATTCATTGCAGAAGTACATGTGCGATCAAAGGAAAACGGTATTATTACTTAAGCTCGAGATGTTAACAATCGTTGGTTGCTAGCATGGACACATGCGTCCATCCGCAGGATGGACACAAATATATCCGAGCTAGGTAATATTAGGAATACTTGAAAGCAGCAAAGGAATTCAATGCAGCATTAGATATGCCAAGACAAAACTCTATTATTACTCACGATCGGAATATGAAGTACTCGTCGATTGCTAGGATGGACACTTGCGTCCATCCACAGCATGAGCACACTCGACTGAACTAATCCAGCGAAGCGTCGATTTTTCGGCGGTGAGCTTTATTGCCGTACGGGTACCCGTATAGTGCAGCGGGTCGGGCCTATAGGTGCATGACTAAAGCGCTTATCTATTGGAATGTACTACTAAGTACTATAATCCACCCACCCACCCGCCCACCCGCCCGCCCACGGTCCTTAATTGAACAGCCGTCCGATTACGATCTCACGGCTGGGAGGCTATGAGTACTGGTACTCGCTACTCGCTGCTGGTAATGGAAAAAAAACTCCGGTACTTCAAAGCGCTGGCAATAATGCGAACGCTCGCTGTTGATACTCGTACTCGCTACTCGCTGCTGGTATTGCTGGTACTGCTGGTACTGGTACTGGTACTGGTACTCGCTACTCGCTGCTGGTAATGGAAAATAAAACTCTGGTACTTCAAAGTGCTGGCTATGCAAACGCTCGCTGCTGGTACTTCAAAGCGTTGGCAATGCAATTCATGGAACTATAGGCCAGTGATATAGAACCCGTTCTTTTAAAATTTTCTGAAAAATCGACGCATCGCTGATTCAACTGTCAAGTTACTTCATATAAGGCTAAAGTACTGGAAAGGCACTCACCCGGATGAAGGTTCCGTCGGGCCTCTTCCACCACCATTGCTGCTTCGACTCCGAGTCGTCGCGGGTCTCAATGTAGAAATAACCTTGAGCGAAGGATGGCGAAGACTCCTCCGGTTGGAATGCGAGCTATAGTCGGGAAACGAGGATATCGCGCGAGCAATTTTGCCCCTCCGCATGCACCTCCTTTCGGGTCTCGCGAACGTCAAACAAGAATTCGTCGCGGCAACGTGCTTCTACCGCCGTAGGTGCCGATGGGTCAATGGGCGAGCCAATGAGTCGAAAGAGGCACTTGCTGCCTTTGCAACAAGGGTGAACGGCCTTGCAGCCGCGCGAGTCAACAACAAACGCGCACTAGAGGATGAGAAAAAAGTCACTTTCATGACGAAGAACTCCGAGACAAACCTCTTCAGCATCTTCCTGAATGGTTACCTTGGCTTGTTTGCAACGCATGGATCGCAGCATCTTGTCGATCCAAGTTCCGGGGTCAAGATTTTAAGCCTCGTGACATTGAACGCCAGGGTGCGTAATGGGCCCATTCATCACTCATGACATTTTCATCTATCT
>VCJN01002204.1:0-11270 GCA_006384855.1 Tetraselmis striata | reverse complement strand
AAATGTTAACCCCATACTTTGGCGGTCTAACATTTTCCTGGACTGTGGCATTTTTATCAGACCACCTGGTGAACAAAGGTGTCTTTGCCGGGTATTGCTGCAATAGTTTCCAATGCTTTGTCAAAGCACTGAATCTATCTAATGCAGGCAATACAAACACTCCTACAGTATGTTCTTTAGCCCTACTGCGGCATTGCTCAAAATGCCTCGCAATAGACTCAGTCATATGCCATGGAGGGTGAATAAACACACGTTCATTCGACAAGTCGCGCGATAATATCGAATCTTGTTCTGAACAGAACGGCAAGTTTCGATGGGTATTCAGACCCTCATTATCCGCACAGCCCTCCAGCGTAAACTGGAACATCTCATGTAAGGGATCGAAGACTCTATCGACCAGTCGCCACTCGGCACTGACTGCAGTCTTTCTAGGCATACGACGCCTCAGAGCCTTTACGCGACGATGAGTCGAAACTTTCCGAGCACCCGTTACACAGGCTACTGGCAAAGTCGTACCAGACTCGCGTACACTATTCGAGTTCTCATCAGTAGGCGACTCAACATAGTCGTTACTACTCTCAGAGATGACGACATCGTCACTCGAACATGTACTCGTCACAGGTATATCGTCATTCAGACGTGCATTAGACGATAATGCGGATACCTCAGGTGCCAATGACATATCGGCAGCAGTAACTTCGCAATCATGCGACTCGACAGTTACTGGACAGCATGATGTAACACAAACATCACTTACATCCCTATCTACTGAGCTGTCAGCAGCAGAATAAGGGCACCCCTATTTCATCTTAGGGCAGTCTTTCAGAAGGTGAGCCTCACCACACTTAAAGCATGTTTTAGCAGCCAGATGCTTAGCATACTTCTCAGGCTCATGCATTTTGACATGATTAAGATAATCTACTATCTTTCTGCCAGGTGTTGTGGTGTTATTACCCTTCTGCTTCCCGTCGCTGGACTTCTGCCTCTTGCCGTTGTTGGTGTGGCGTCCATTGGCTGCGACAGGTGGAGCATCATCTCCACGGTTGCGTTTGCTCATGTTGGCAGCCTTGGACTTCTTCCTGGAGTCATGTCCTCCATTGCCATTGCCAGCAGGATGTCCATTGGCCACAGGCTTAGCCGCATTGCCAAGCGCCTTGTTGCTCCCAACCATCGCCGTTGTATACTGCTGTAGCTCAGCGAGTGTCGATGGTTGTCCAGCTCGCTTCTGGTCAGTCACAAACTTATGGGCAATCTCTTTAAGCTTATTGTGACTTAATGCAGATGCAAACTTAAGGACCATGAACTCATCAGGAAGGGTTAGTCTGGTCCTTGCTAGGACATCGTTGAAGGTCTGCACAAAGTCCTTATAATCCAAGGGAGAGTCTTGGGGACCTGCAGACACCTGCTTGATGCCATCAAGCTCTATGCATGCATCATGCACTATGTCATGCATCAATGGTGAGTCTCTAACTGCCTTCACAAACTCTGCAGCGCTGGTAGGACGCAGCGAAGGAGGCTTGGAATCAAATCCCTGCCACCAACGCTGGAACTTGCCACTCAGAGTCTGCACGGCATATGCAAGACCAGATGCAGTTGTGGACTTCAGTCCCACAGTGCCAAGCAGCTCCGGTAGTCCAGTTAGCCATACATCTAGCTTGAGGACATCCTGGCCATCTTGCTTGGGCTGGGTTTGAGCAGACTTCCTCTGGGACTCAGTTAGTTGTGCATCACGCGTCTCATACCATGGTATGTCAGTGATTGTTATATTGCTGAGGTCAGTTGCCATCGGATCTACAACTAGATAACGATGCACAGCATGCCAGATAGGGGACTCACAAGAGTCATACCTAAATGCGAATTGTTGAGGAAGCTCAGGGTATGAACGGTTCATCCAGAAACCATTCAACACAGACTTATAAATGGTTGCCCATGAATCACTTACCGCAGTATGAATCATGAACGGAGGGTACCACACAGTCGTCGGCACAGGCTTGCCTTGACTGTTCAATGCAATGCTCACGGAGTACGAATCCTCAGACTCCGGGTCTAGAGTGATACTCTCAGGGAAGGTGCGCGCGACGTCGGGTAATGCAGCGCCGCCATCATCAGCATTTAGTTCTTCACCAGCTGCAACCACCGGTGCTACTAAATGCGACATGACTAAGACGTGCGATCTCTCTGGTGTGCGCATCTCCTTCGCTATCTGCTTCGCCGATAGCTTAGATGCATATAAGAAACAACGCATGCCCTCGATGGTGAGAATGTCAAACAATTCTAAATCATCTTCATCGACAAGCAAGCCAGTCTCTTCACGCAGTTTGCGCACCGCCGTGCCGCGCACAGACTTGTCAGACGCTATCGACTTTCCGACAGGTAAGAAGAGAGTCGATCTAGCGTTTGGCTCAGTCGTTAAGATCACTTGACGTTCGACAGAGTGACCTTTACCATAAGTGACCACTACGGCAGCACAAACCTCAGTAGTCGACAGGTCGACTGAACTTTCCTCGTTGAGCAGTTGCTCTCGGCGTTTGCCAGCAGAATTCATCGACTCAGACATGTCGAACTGCTCAGTCGAGGTATCGCAGGTTGAGCAGTGGAAGCTAGGATAAGGAGCGCAACAGTCGCTCCGAAACCAGTGCGACAGTCTAGAGTGCCTCACGCAGGTCAAGCAGACAAGGCTGTCGTAAACACAAAGAAGGCAGCAGAGAGAAAAGAAACAATGGTTACAACGTTGTCACCACCCGCCGCTATTTATGCGTATGGCTAGCTCACAGCTAGCCACCACCAAGCGGCACGCGCACTGCTAAGCGCGTCACCGTGGAGAGTCGTGCCTTGAAGTGTCGAACAGGAGGTCGTCGCTTAGAGACCTCCGCACAAGTAGTTGACACATCAGTTTATACACAAGTATACAACTGATGTTACAGAGGCAGGTGCATTATACATATATGCCCGCTACGGGTACGCACAGGCGTATTATCCCGTAACTACTACTGAACAGTGTACCGGTACCAGTAGGACTCATCTCATGATTCATCATCCACCAGTACTCGTATTGTGGCGCGTGACACACGCGCGCACACATACGATACAGCAGGTACTCGTACATGAATGATGCTACGATCATACAGTACCCGTACAGAGTATGCCATTATTGTCACAGATTCCGTACATCAGAATCCAAATGGACAACACCGTCAGGGAGAACAAGAATAGGAACGTGGCGGCCCTCTGCAATTGGCTTGTGTCTATCGGCATCTGCGACGTCATTCATTTGGTCTTCTTGCCTGTCGGGCACACTCACGAACGGGTTGAGCAGATCTTCAGCCGCAACAGGCTTGCGCTATCTCGCAGCTCCGCCTACACAATCGAGGCCTTTCTTGACTTGGTGGCGAAGGCATTCTCGCCCACTCCGGAGATTGCTGAGCTCTCATTCTCCCTCGAGTTCTCTGAGTGGTTAAGGCCCCATTTCCAAGACCACATTCATGACATCAGTAAGCCGCACAAATTCGAGTTAACCCGTGACGACGCCGCCGCGTCTGGCGGCTCGTTGCGCACCGCCGTGTGGTCCAACACACCGCTTTCTGAGCCTGTGCAGATCTTGAAGAGCGCGCCAACTGGGACGCCCGAGATTCGTGCGGGCCGGCCCCTTTTGTACGCTCTCTGCGACAAAAAGAAGCCCGACGCGGTGAAGGTCCAGAGGTACTTGGATGATTTCAAGAAGGTCAGGTCGTACATCAAGGACCTGGCGGTCCAGTGGCACTTCTCCCCAGTCGAGCGCGAGAGCTGGAAGAATCTGCTCGACGACTTGGATGAGATGCAAACTGCTCCTTCGGCAGCTTTCTCCGGGTTCTGGCCGCAACGGAAAGAGGAAGTTGACGACTTCTTGCGCGAGCACGGGCAGACCGCGCCCGCCGAGGCACGTCACACGATGGCTACCAACGCAGACCTCAACAATGCCGAAGCCGCTCGCGTTGAAGCCGAGGTTCGTGCTCAAGTGCTTCAAGATGACAGCGCCTTCCGGGGAGTTCACGCCGGCGCCAAGGAGAGGCTTCATGACAACACATCGCCCAGCGATGCAAAGGGCTCGAACCTCGTTGTCATCGACGTCTCCGTCCGATGTGAGTCCCATTGTTTGTCATTTTTGTCCTTTACGGGACAAAACAATTTGGTTCATCTACCTTGCTTGTTATTTTGTCCCAACTGGGACAAAAATGGCGTGGTGCCTCGCTCGGGACTAACATAGGTCGCGGTCTTGGTCATCGTTAGGTGCATGAGGAAGACAAGTGTCCCGAAACTCTTGGTGATTGGGAGTCGAGATTCGTCATCGGGCTTGTGAAGTCGCGCGAGACTACCGAAGACACGTTGACCGTGGCCGTATACGAGCCCTTCCATGCGGATGCAAAGGGCAAACCCCTCATGCCCCTATGGTTGTACGCGCAGACAAAAGGAGGGAAGAAGCCAGTTGACACAAGCTGGGAGAAGTGCTTGACGCTTCCTTGGAAGCTTGTTGAAGCCGTCCCCCTATCGTACGCGAAGGCCATCCACGACGCGTCGGGAAGTCGAGAGGTGTTCAACGAGGACGGCACCATGGTCAGAAAGAAGTGGTACGGTAAAAGCGTGCAAGTCGTGAAGACATATGCGCAAACTGGGTGGCAAATCAGCCAGCCACGAAACAACTGCGTCCACGTCATGTCAACCACCCCAGCGCAACGCAAACCCGGCGGAGTCGTCAAGTTTAACGCAGCCACGAAGAAGGACTTGCTTGAATTGGGGATGCTCAACGAATAAACTATCAGCAACGTCTTGTGGCTAGCTAGCCGCTGGATGTAATAATCATAATAAATATTGATTTCATTGCCTCATCTTGTCCGATTTTGGACAAAATGCTCCAAAACCAACATTGGATATGCGTCGCGGCTGGCCTGCACGCTGATGAATGCTGCACTGCACCCAAGGTCTACAAACCCAAGCTACATCACTAGTGAGTCTTAAGTACTGATAGTAGACCCGGGAACTAGGGTATAAACAAACCCTACGGTGCAAAATGAATTCCACGGTGCAAAATAGGTTAAATTACTGTTGAAGGAGCAAAAAGCACAAGGGCAGGGCTCGCCGAGGGAGAGGACATGAGCCGCCGGAAGGCCGAATGGGCGGCAAGCGGCAACGCCGAACATGGAATCGTAGTACTACTCTAGGGAACCCTCACGGATTTCACTTGGAGGATCAGTCACCCGGGACGCCGTCGCAGCGCGTAAGATGTGGTCCCGGAAGCGGCTACTACTATTAGGGCCGCTTGCGTGCATACGCCCAGCAACAAAGCTTTGATGTTGCCAAGGATCATGTAGGTCAGCCAATCGAATATATCCCGTGAAAATATGTTGACTGTACACGATGTAGTGAAAACATGTCACCGGTTAAATCCGAAATCATGGTGACCTCCTAACAAAACGTGTGGGCCCAACACTATAGGCAGATTTGGCATGATGACGATTTGGGCGTCATGGGTGGTGCTCCGACCCAAATACCTTATTAAGAAGTTGACCAAAGACCGCCGGAGTCGGCAGATCGGTCAGTGGCGCATCGGCCACCACCCCGAATCCACCCAGTCACCATGAGAAAGTCTATCGAGATTAAAAGCCGTGCGGCTGCCCGTCGTGGGCCATATGAAGCCCCTGCCCCGGGAAGGGTACGCCAACAACGAGCATCAACGTGTGCGTGGAGGAGTCGGTCGCCAACAACAAGACAGTTTTGCATCATGTGGGATGACGGGGTCCTACAGTTGCAGCCCGACGGCGCGGGCGCCCTGCTTTAGGTGTATCTGGTTCCCTTACCACCCAATAACACTCGTCTAATACCTTACCTTGACAATAGGTCTCCGGCGTGTGATGACCCTATCGGAAAAGTGAGTCAATTTGTTCTATAGGTCGGTCATTTTCCGCATGTTACTGCGTTAAGAAGCCAAAGTGAAAAAACATGGCGAAAGGTGCTCGCAAAGTGCCAATTCAATAAGATGCCAACCACCTTGTCCACGTGACTCTAGTGGGGCCTCGGCTCAAGTTGGAAAGTTGCACGACGAAATGATGTCATTTACAACTCTGCTGGATTGGAAACTACGAGGCGGGTAGGACGGACGGTAGATCAGATACCTTTCCACTCCAACGTTTCCATTGCCGTGCCCGCTGCGGCCTCCTTCGCGGCGGCCTCCTTCTCGAGTCCCTTGGGATAATCTCGGACTCCATGGGGGGCTTGCGCTGACGCCCGTCCTTGGGTGGCTCGGGGGGCTCCTTGGACTTGGCCTTGGCTATGGGTGCGGCGGGCTTGCGGTCGGCCTTGGGCTTGGCCTTGGACTTCGGCTTGGCCGCGGGTGCAGCGGGCTTGGGGTCGGGCTTGGCCTTGGGACTGGGGATTGGGCTCAGCGCTTGGGTGAGGTTTTGAAGGGGCCGGTCATCGTCCGATGATTCACACTTTTGCGTAGGCGGTATCTGTGGGTCTTCCTCTCCACCTTCGTCGAGCATGCCCGTCCTAAACATACTAGTCCCTGAGACGTGTCTGTGTGCGTGCTTGCCCGGAGCAAGATGGTGGTGAGCAGCTGGCCGGACCAAGCTGCTAGGATAGAAGAAGTCACAAGAGCAGCAACGCGGGGCTGAGCGAATCACTAAGTGTCGTATTAGCTCGCGGCGCGCGCGATCTAATGATCAGTCATCAGTCGTCAGGTCGTCTGATGTAATACAAGTCGTCTTGCTCCGGAACAGCCTGTCATAGTGCATACTCCAACAGCCCCCCTCGAGGATACACCGGGGCTCAGAGAAACGGAAGCCGTGTATCGTCGCTCATTTCGGACTGTTCTTGACAAGTCACCAGCCCATAGCCGACCGGGCGTGCTTTGCGAGGGCCAAGCGGGGGAGGGGTTTCGTCCACATATCTGCCGTGTTGAGGTACGTCGCGATGTATTGAACCCCGACTGTGCCTGCCTCGACGTGATCTTTTACAAAATTCCAACGCACGTCTGTGCTTGGTGCGCTCACTGATGATGGCGTTGGCCGCGTAGCTGATGGCGCCGTGATTGTCCTTCATCATCAAAAGCGGTGGGACGTCGGAGTCAATAAGTATCTCGGAGACGAGCATTTTGAGGTGAATGCCGTCCTTGACAGCATGTGCCAGTGCCACTGTCTCAGCGTCGACGGTTGACCGTGCGATAATACCACCCCCCGGGTCCTGAGTCGCTGTCGGTATCAGTGCCGAGTTGTAGTTGCACGCACCGTAGTCGCCGAGGTGGAAAACGTAGCCGCCACGCGAGCGACGTTGTAGGAGGTTTGATGCGAAGTCTGCGTCCGCGTATCCTACCAAACACAGTCTGTCGGCTGACTTCGCGACGAGTGTGATGCCGGAGTGCATGGTACCTTTCAGGTACCGAAGCACTCGCTTAGGGTTGTCATATGTGCATGCATGGTGCGAGGCTGCTTCTGCACGCTCTTGAGTACGCTGAGTGCCGTGGTGATGTCTGGCCGAGTGCATGTGCTGACGAATAGCAAGCAACCTAGAGGATGCACAAATCGGGAGCGTTCCGTGTCGTTCCGCGTCGAGGAGAGGAGATGCGCTGACTATGGCAGTGGAGTGCTTGCAGAAATCCGCGACCATGGGTACGTCCGCCGATTTGCAGTCAGCCATGCCGAAGCGATTGAAAGTCTCGGCGATGCAGGTTGTCTGCGTGAGCATGACGCGATGGTTCGGTCGATCGTAGTCGATAGACATATATACCGATAACCCATGGTTTGTTTCGACGCTTCACCTTGAAACGAGCGCTCAAACGAGCTTCGAATTTATCTAGCTAGGGGTCGTCGCTCGTTCCCGGCGAGTGGCATGTCGTCAACGTAGACGCCGAGTATCGCGGAGATGCCAGGAGCACGATACACGAACAAGCACGGGTCGGCGCGACAGCGAGTCCAACCTTCGCTGATGAGCCACTTGGACAAAAGATCAGCCCAGTACCGGCCGGACTTGCGGAGGCCTTAGAGGCACTTGTATAGTCAATATACGCCACCGGTGCCGTCGCCGAAACCCCGAGCTGACACATGTAGATGCGCTCGTTATCCGGGGTAGGGGCGTTGAGGTAGGCGGCCACGGCGGCGAGCTGTCGAAAGTGAAGTTGCATAACTGCTACGATGGTGAAGAAAACCCGCACGCTGGATATGCGAATGACTGGCGCGTAGGTATGATTCTCTGTGTCCGCCTTGGCTTCGTGATTGCCTCAGACCACAACCCTGGACTTGGCCTTATCCAAAGTGCCATTGGGAGCAACCCATGCCTTGAAAACCCATTGGCCATGGAGGATTTTGGGACCGGGGGGAGGGTATACCATTCCTGGGAACAACGTTCCCAGGAATGATTAGCCACCAAGGCATCCCATTCCGTCTGGATGTAGGGTTCCCACACAGGGCGAAAAGCGGGGCTCGTGGACTCCTTGTATGTGCGGGGGATGGGCACATCCACTGCAATGAGCAGAGCAACTGGTACGGCTGAAGGTGGGGACGGATCAGGAGGATAGCTGGTGTAGTCGATGGCGAAGTCATCGGCATGGCTGTCCAAGCATATACTGTCTGATGGTGCTTGTGCAATCATGCCAAATCTGGCAGGTGGGCGACGGACTCTGAATGGGCGAGCCTCCGGTTCGAAGATGGGCTGATTAGGTGTGTCCACTGGTAGTGTGTTGCCATCATCATCCCAAGCCAGTGCATTGGACTGACGGCAGCGATCATCAAATCGATCATCTGTTTCGATGTCACACAAGTCACCAGCATCTGCCTCCCGCATGATGGAGTTGTCAATGTTGGGGTCGGCGATGAAGCCGCTTTCATCCTCGATGAACCGCACATGGACTCTCACAGTGATGCGTCCGGTGACTGGGTTCATAACGAGATGGGCATGGTGAGATGCCAGGGTAGCCCACAAGAACGCCTTCCCATACTTTGGGATCAAGTTTTCTGCGAGTTCCATCATGGACCTTGACAAAGACCTTGCAGCCGAATACTCCGGCTTTGTCAATGTGCGTGTCCTCTGCGCCGCGTGTCAACACTGAGTATGGAACCTCTCGCTGATTAGAGTTGCCCGACGCCAGTACCGCACGACGGTTCTTAAGCCAGAGTGTAGTGCTCATAGATGTGGTCCTGAACTTGTTGGGTATGGACATGTCAGACATCATGCTGGCGGCACTGCCTCTGATGGTGCACTAGGGTCGCTCGATCTTGCCATGCTGGTGGTGAAAGTATGGCGCTGTCCGTTCGGTGCGTCCGCCCATGCCTCCTACCAGATCATCAATAATGGCATGTGTCTCAAAGTTATAGTCGCGGTCAAATATGATAGTAGGGGTATATATGGCTTATCTGACTGAACCCAATACTTGAGATAGTAGTATCTGGTGTCACTGAGCATCGATCGCACTGCAGGGATTACCTCAGCTGCCTCCTTCGTGCGAAGAATGACGGTGCCATCGGAAGCGAGACAGGTGACACACAACGCTGATTGTGTATTTAAAACCACCAGGTGAGGTGCTGTGAATATCGGCCCCAGAAGGTCGACTGACATCTGGTTGCAACATGTGTCTGGCGGAGCAACAGGAGCGCGTTGGCAGCTGCGGCGGTTGCTTTGTTCAGGAGGCAAGAGTGGCATTACCCGGGCACGCAGCTGGTCGTTGCCATCGGGCCGTCGGTGCGCCGAGCTGGCTCCATACTACATATCGCCCGCTTCATCATCCCCCGCCCGCCCTTCGCACGCCCCGCCGTGCGACGGTAGCCAGTGCTAATAGCGACTATGCCCGTACCGCCCGAGGAGTTCCATCGACCCCGCAGCCCCTCGAGGAGCTGCATCGACCAAGCACCACCTCAATTTCATCGTCCGGGGGAAGTTGCCGTACTCTCATACGGCACCACCAGCGCGCGGTTCCCAACGCAGCCATCCCGGGTTGCCATGCTCCCGCATGTTACTTCGTTGTGTGCTTACAAGCACTAGAGGGGTCTTTCCCAGTCTTCCGTTGTCGCGGCGCACCCACCATGTGATGGGGTCGCGCCGCGACAGCCGCTACTCCCAACCCCCCTCACTTATTCGTTCAAGCACTTTGCCTCTCAGTAGGCTTTTTGCCCCCTCCCAAAACCTTGTAATAATCAAAAACACCCTTTCGGCAATATGCCTGCGCCCCCTCCGTCCCTTGAAATCTGGACGCTATCCCGATACCAACCCAACTTTCGGTGATTTCCTGATCTCGTCGCCTTCTCCTCCTAACTCCAAAGCGTGGCTACTGTCGTCATCATCGCCGCCTCGCAGCGCTGCCGCCGCAAACCACACCCGCCTGCACACCGTCCCGCGTGCTCCGCGTCGCCCCGCACAACCTCTTGCAATCCAGAAAAATGAGTGACAGGGACAGGGACCGCGACAGGGACAGGGACCGGGACAGGCGTGACCGTGACCGCGACCGTGATCGGGGTGACCGGAGGGAGCGAGACAGGGACCGGCACCACAGCAGCAGCCGGCGCCGCAGCCGCAGCCGGGACCGCAGCCGCAGCCGGGACCGCGACAGGCGCCGCGATGACAGGGACGAACGCCGTCGAAGGTGACCCGAACCCGCGTGCTGCCGCCCCGGTGTCCGTGGTCCGCCCGCGTCTGCCGGAAAACCTGGTCGCTTTCCCACTATATTGGGATCTACCGAGCTGCCGAACTGCCTCGGTAGAGGGGTGAAGGCGCAACCCCCCCCCCCCCCCCCCCCCCCCCCCTGCGGCTGGCCCCCCCCGGCGCCGCCGCCAAGTGCGCTGCACCCGTCCGTCCCGCTCCCAAGGGGCTCACGATCCCTTATCTACACGACAGCCGGCATCCATACGGGTTGCCGCGCTTTACTGGTATCCTAACGGTAAGCGCGGAGGGCGATCTCAACACTAGCTCCCGCGAGCTTAGTACTACTGGCTTGAAGTACTGTACCCTAAAATCCTGAAATATCTCACCTCAGCCATCGCTAGGCCGCTCAGCGCCGCCTGTTGCTTTGCCTCGCGGCATTGCTTCTACTCGCTGACCCTGCTTGCTGGACTGCTGTGCTGTGCTGTGCTGTGCCTCTGCTCTGTTGTGTTCTCTGTGCCCGGTCCCATCACGCTCGCAGCCCCGCGCAGCCGCGCCCCGCCTGACTCGGGTACAGCCCCCAGCCTATCCACCAATACGCACCACTCGCCTTGAGCACCTGGGGCACGCCCCCCTACCTTTGACGAGCTCATTAGGAAGCAGATCAACTC
>VCJN01002203.1:0-16587 GCA_006384855.1 Tetraselmis striata | reverse complement strand
TCTTAGGTTTTTCCTCGCATCCGCTCTGCGCATGCCCAATTTTGCACGTTTTGCGCGGGTAAATAGCGAAATCGAGTGCAACCAAGGGGATTTTGTGCAATTGTGCCTCCAAAACATGCGTTTTGAGAATTTCGTGCAAAATGGCTCAAAAAAAAGGCAACTTTCACAAGTGAACAACATAACATGTTTAATGAACGAATGTTATGTGTTGCTATGACCCAGGTCATTGGCTGCAAGCGTCCTCGCCGCGGCTGATAGCCTACCCCGGGGCGGGGGTTCCTTTGGTTCCTGGCAGCTAAGTGACTTCGTGGTTCCCTTGGCTCCTTCTTGGTTCTTGGCTCCCTGTCCTCCTGCTCGACCTTGGTTTCAGGCTTGTGTCTCTCTCTTTTGCTAGCAACCTTTCATAGTTGATTAGTTCTGTTTGTAGTGCGCTTTTGTGAAGCCCTTATGTAATAATCTTTAGATACATAGCACAGGCGGAACTACTCGGGGTTGGCCCTTTATAAAGACAATATGATAAGGCCCAAGGGTAGGATGGGATTACTGCGGAGGCTTTAAAATTGGCTCTGTATATACGACCCGAATAGCCATCATTTGGCAAGGCATTGCTGGCCAAAACGGCGACTCGACCGTAATGAACAATTATGGGGGTATTTCTATTATTGTGGGTGCCGCAATGAAACTCCTTATGGCCGTAATTACCCCACGCTTGCAGGACGTCAGCCAGACTAGAGGGTAATCCGCCGCTGGCAAGCGGGTTTTTTATATGCGGAATGAACGTTAGCCAGGCTAAAGGGATAATCCGCCGATGGCAAGCGGGTTTTATGCAGCGGAATGAGGAGGGCCACATGCAAGTCTGTCGCCAAGCATTTTTTAGTCTGCCCAGATACGCGGGATTCATTGACTTTAGGAAGGCGTATGACACCGTACCCAATGAGCTTTTATTTCTAAAACTACAAGCCATCGGAGTGATTACGGGTCGTATGCCTACCTGCATTGAACCTTTATATAGGGATAGTATGGCACGGGTCGTTAAGACATAGGTGGCCCCGGGAAGACTATCATACCCCATACCCGTAGACCGTGGCCTCCAACAGGGGTGCCCCGCTGCTTCCCCCATCCTCTTTGACAATTTTATTAACGATGTATTCGATGGGATAGAGCATCTAGTACTTTGGTAAGATGTACCATTGTAGGTGCACCAACACATTAGCGGCAAGGCAACCACCACGGGCGCCATGTCAGTACTACGCGGACGGCGATGTTGGTCTCACATGCTCGTTCGATAACATGCATGCCATGTTCGCCCAGTTTTCCCAATGGGCGAAGGAGCATATCATTGGGTTTGGAATACTTAAGCGTGGGGTGATGGCATTATCAAGCCGACGATATTCCGACGAGACCGTGGCGCGAAAAAGTTTCCCGATGGCAGCTTGGACCGGGGGGGTATCGGTTGTAAATGAACATAGGCATTTGGGTAGTACGCTCATTAATTAACGCAGATATAGGTCTGCGGCACATAGTAGACGACCGGGTTAAGAAGAGTAAGCATGCCATTCAGGCGCTCGATTCGGTATTAGTCGGTGCACGGGACATAATTCCTATTGATGCAGTGTGCGTGTCTGTCGTAAGTTACTTAGTGGAACTACCGGTTCTAACTTACGGGTGTGAAGTATGGGGAATGCATATAACTAGCGGCGCAAGTATAAATTACAAACCGTACTCAATCAGTGCTTGCGGTGCCTTATTGGGGTAGGCAAAAACTCCCCTGAGGTGGCCATCGCACCGATGATGCTTAAAATAATTGGATATTGCGCCCGAAATTATAGGCTACAGGTACGGCCGCTGCGGCACGGGTTCGGGCGTTCCTTACAGCAGCATCGGACTTAAATACATGTACAATTCATTTAGTATATCAGCCAAGTCAGGCGCGCCCTAACACGTGAATGTCGGGGACTGTGCGGTGGTTAGATCATGGACTTGATAAGGTGAACGTAGGGCTAATAAGGGGGCACACCGTTCAATTGAGTGGGGGTCACTAGTCGCCGTGATGCCACTAGGCTAGTAACGGCATCGGTGTGGGCGCGTTGCGAATCGTCGGCAGCGTCAGCACGCACTAACACATGTGGTGTATATATATATGCCCATCGTCTTGTGCGTCAAACCCGTTAGTTCCCACATTACGGTACGGGTGTCCCCGCGGGGGCGGTTGTGGCGGAGCTGCACATTTATTATGATACAACTACGCACCCGAGTATTTTCCACTGCCCACCGATTGATCCGGAGTCATGCCATGACTGAGCGGTTCCTTGAACACAACCATGGATGTGATGGCCGAAGTGAATAAGAGACTTTCGAACTTATGTTGGTGGAGAGCCCGCGGAGGGGGTATCACCGTCATAATTTGGGGTTGGTTGTTCTTGAGTTCAGGGATTTTGTGACAATTATGCGAGTACGATATACTACGAGGTAGTACATGTGAGTACTAGTACAATGTGTACCTGCGACTGCGGGTATATGTACCGTATAATGTTGCCATGTGGTAAGCGTTGTGATAAACCAATATCTTTGTATCGTCAAAACACTGTAGCCTCCCGTCTTTGCACCAACACTGCACACCACCTTTGTTTGTCTTTGAGTCTCTATCCTGTTGAGACTGTCGCACTGGTTTCGGAGCCGGATTGATTCCGCCTCAATGGTTACAAGGCACCAGCATCCTGATGTAAGGGTCACCGGTTCGAACCCTGCTGATGTTGAGAACTGAATACTCGCAGGGGATGGGGGGGGGGGGGGGGGGGGGGATATAGTGTGACAATTATGGGAGTACGATACAGTACGAGTTAGTACCTGTGAGTACTAGTACAATGTGTACCTGAGACTGCGGGTATATGTACTGTATAATGCTGCCATGTGGTAAGCGTTGTGATAAACCAATATCTTTGTATCGTCAAAACACTGTAGCCTCTACCCTCGCCTTTGCACCAACACTGCACACCACCTTTTGTTTGTCTTTGAGTCTCTATAATGTTGAGACTGTCGCAATTTTATTAGTAGTCATGACGTTATTAATGTTGCATGACTGCAACATTGCATGGCGAGAAAGACGAGGGATGGGGGGGGGGGGGGGGGGGGGGGGGGCACATGTCAATGTTTACCCGCAACCATCGCCATGTCTGAGCCTAAGATGTGAGTATGGATGACCAAGAGCGCACGTTTGAACCACATATGAGTGCGCGCCGTCCCGGTCTGGCCAGTGTGCACACGCACACACTTGTTTGTGAAGTCTACGTCAATGTGCCTGCTGCGCACAGAGGAGCCGCTCGGCTGGCGGCGCCCCAAGGACGTGCGTCCGGCAGAGCCGTCATGCAACGCTCCTGAGTATCGATGGGTCGCAGCACCCGCACAGAGTCGAATTGCACGGCGAGGCGGTGCGGCTGCGTTGGCTCCGGAGCGAATGAAGAGTGAGACATCTCTCAAGTGAAGAAAGATGCTAAATAAAATAACTTGCCGGGCTTGAGTGTCCGGCAACTTCTCAGAGGCAACAAACATATGCAGCGGCGAGCTCTCGGAACACAAAAGCCGCGTGATAAGCATCTCATGCCGGGAAGGGGACTTTTTTTCTTCACGAGCGGCACAGCGACTTGGCCTTTTCCACGAAATCGCTCTTCTCCAGCATCCCACGCATGCTCACTCCCTGGCTGGTGAGGAACGCCTTGAGCTCCTTCACAGACATGGCATCGACATCCGCTCTGCAGAGAGAATGCAGCTACATACTTCAGGATGGAGTGACTGCACGAGGTCTGAGACTTTGCGTCTTAGGGGCACTGCCCCGTGTCAAGGTAAACAGCCGCCAGACACGGCTGGATGGCTGCATACCTGGTGGGCATCCGGGCGGGGCTGGCGGGCAGAACTGCCGCGAGGAACTGCGTCAGGTCGTTGAGCTCCTGGGCGCAGCAGCTGTGCGCCATCCCCTGGTAGCTGTTGTACGTGACGTTGAACCCTGTCGTCAGGGAGACTTAATCAGCAGCATCGGAAGGGAGACCTATTTCTGATCCTGCCGGACCCATGCAGTCACCACCAGGATACGGTGCTTCTGGAAATACAGGCTATTATTAGGTCTTAAGGGACTACCTTGTGACTCCAAAAGCTTCTTGGTAGCCTGACCCAAGATCTCCGGGACCAAAGGGTCTGCTGTGCCATGGCATACTAGGAACGGCACATCCTTTGCAGTTGGTACCTACAGCATGGCCATTCAGGTGAAATGCGGCAGAATACATGCCCTGGCAGGTAGCAGTTCAGGACAGCTCTCATTGGCACAGCGGCTGGCGTGTCGATGGAATGTCACCTCGAACGCAAATGGCTCCAGCCAAGTGCTCATCGCGATGCAGCCAGCCAGCTTGATCTTGGACTGCAAAACAGTCTTCAGGGCCACGTGCCCCCCTTGCGAGAACCCGGCCACGACGATCCGGTCCGGCGAGATACCGGCAGCCACCTCCTTATCTATCAGCTGCTCGACGTAATGTACAGACTCCTTGATGCCATCGTGATCAAGTCCCCCCTGAAGCATCTCCCGGAAATTCTCCAGCGTGTCGAGGTCGAACCATCTGCAAAATAACAATCGATAGTCACGCCCGACAGTCACGCAACGTCAGGCGGTGCTTCTGGAAACAACGGTGGCACAGCAATTGCAGCAACGGTTTGGGCCTGTCTCACCCTGTCATGGGCATCCCCCTGTTCATCGTGATGGGCCGCGTGGGGGCAGTCGGGAACAGGAACTGCACGTGTGGCCCCACACGCAACTGAGACGCGGCTGCTTTCCACCCGTGCCCCGTGTCCCCGAGGCCGTGCAAAATGATAACGGTCGCCGTGTGCTCCCCGGCGGCCTTGGTCTGCACCAGCTCCCCGAAGCTTCGTCCCATCGTGTAAGCAGAGTACTATTTGCCCGTCAACCTATCTGGAGGTATCCACATCGATCAGCACAATGGCTTTCACGACAAGTGGCGTGTGTTTTGTTCTCCTTCCGGATGGACACTGCGACAATATTCACTGCTCACCGCTCGAGCCCTCATATAGCTCGATAACGCCTTATCGTCGACTACAGGTACTACAACAGTATTCTCGCTACCGTTTCGTCGAGCTTGTCATCGGCCACACGAACCGTCCACGAACCCGCCGGCCGCGCCGCCCCGCGACTTATTAGCGACTAATTATATACTAAGCGGCGCTTCGCGCCGGGGATTTGTGGAGGTGCCCCTACCTCTTGGGTTGAGCGTGGTGCGGCCGTGCGGGATTCGGGCCGCTTTTAGCCGGCTTGTCGTGTTGATCTTGTAATACTGTTGTTTCCGGGTAATACTGCTTTTAGCGTTAGATTTGTCATTAATTTATTTTGTAAAACAGATTAAATCTGCAAGCCGCGTAAAAGCGGGCCGCTGACCACTGGTGTGCATTACAAAAAGGCCGGTACCCAACCCACCGCTAAAAGTGGTATTATATTACCCCCAAAAAAAAAAAAAAAAAAGCAGCACTGCAAGATCAGCAATACAGTACGGGTACAAGCCGCCTACAGGCGGCCCGCATCCCGCACGAGGCCGCGCAGGTCGGGCCGGTCGTCAGGTCTACGGGGCGGGCACGGCGCGAATCGCCACGCCCGCCGCCTGTACGAGCACCGGACGCCGGACGCCGCCGTTCGACCGTCGCCCGTCCGTCGACGGACGCCGGGCCCCGGGTCGGCGGACTGCCCCCGCACCGCGGCGACCCCTTTTTACAGCATCATGTTACTACAGCATATCCTCGGACCACCTTGTACATAGTCGCTGTATAAATATAGAGGGCGAGTCTCGCTTGCTGATTCAGCAATAAAAACGCGCTGCGGTACCGCGTTATTTTGGCGTTTCAGACGAATATATGACGTGCCTGGGCTAGAATACACGCGCATCAATTCAGAACCTTACCGTCTTCGGAGGTGTGCCTAGAAATCAAACGAGCACAGATCGAACGTATGACGGTTCATTCACGAAGACGCAGCACACGAGGACGGACGGAGGACGGAGGACGGACGCCTAAAAATCCGTGATAAAACCGTATTGTAACCGGTATCGATTCTCTCGTATTCCAGGCGATTTCGGACGCGGCTCTCCTTTTCCTCCGCTCAACCCAAGAGGTAGGGGAATATAGCGACTACAGGTAGCGACTACAGCAGGGTGTAAAAAAAGTTAGAGCAGGCGCGGGGAAAAAATCGGCGCTAGTAGTATACCGTGCACCCGCCATCCGCCCGACCAGGTCCTGGCTCCAGATAGGAGGCCATATATTTTGTCTGGAAATAAAGAATTAATTTTAAACAATAGCGCATAAATAGCCGGTACAGCAGAGGCTATTGTCATTGCCTTCTGCTGTACGAATTAATTTATTATGTATTTGCAATAAATGAGATGATTTCAGCTACTCATGTGGTCACAGCTGTTAGTTTTGTTGCCTCTCGGAGCTGCTGCAGGGTAGTAGCTGCAAGAGGCAACCAAAAAAGTACAGGTAATTACGATTAAATGCTATGTTTTAGGTACGGGATTTCTACTGAGGGGGGCCGGGGGGGCCGGGGTGGGGGGGGGGGAATCTTTAATGTGTGGTCGAAACGTCGAAACTTCGAAACTGTCATTTCAGTACTTAAGCAGTGCTGGGCGGCTGGTGACCTGAGCTAGGTCTCTCACCGCCGCACCGCGTGTGGCAACGGTATCTATACCATCCATGCAAACGATACCATACTATAAAGCGGCGACATACAGCAGATCAGCGGCAGCACAGGGTGGATAGGGCCACCATATGGTTGGGTTGCCTTGATGTTGACTGTAATTTGCTGATGGTTTTGAAAAGTGCCCCACCCCTCTCCGTTTTATGCTTGCTTGACGAGGGTTTATGCTTGCATATGGCAGGGAACACCCTCCTACACGCAGCCATGCACTGAAAGAGTTCAGAAAAGTCATGCAAGTGGGAGTTTTATGTAGCTGAGGGCATGTTCTACTAAGTACTGTCAGACATAACAAAAGATAGTTGAAGGGGGGGGGGGGGGCGGGGCGGGGTGCGGAAAGTTGAGGGGGGGGGGGGGGGGGTGGCGGAGCTTAAACATAACATGTAATCGCAACTGCCTTATTAAGCGACCTTCATCATCTATTAACATCCGCTCCATATTACGACCACTGCGAGTGGGAAGCAGCGAGGCGATGAGGCGGTATTGCCTGCTGCTTGTGACAACTCATCGTCGCTACCGGACAGTAATTAGGGTATAATACGGGCTGTTGACTACGGCAGCTGCCGAAAGCGCGCAGAGTTAGTGGTGCCGACGCAGTTTTAAAATTATTGACAATGTTGAAATACCATCACGAATATGCTAAAATATGTTCACTCAGACAAATTATATCAATGTAAGGGACGCTAGCACAGCACTTCGTCATAATAATATTAATTACATTTGTATTAAAACAATTATGCCGTGAATCGCTGCCTAAACGGCGCCGTCTTTTACACGCGACGGTTTCACTGTAATTTGCCCGTCCTGTGCCGGGGGCGAGAACATGTTGTGGCCCCGTACGCGCGCTACGGGCAAGTTCCCTGGCGGCCTGGCGTGGTGACGAGCAGGCGTGGGTTTCTGCTAGTACATGGGATCGGTTTTGGAGCGCGTGGCAAAAGCCAAAAATAATGCAGTTCAGGTGCGCGTAGTGCGCAAGATCTATGGAAGTGACAAATGAGCAGTTGTTATTTTGAATTTGGTTATTTTTTGCCTGCAATTTTATTCCCAGCAGTTTAAACCGCACAGGCCAGCTGTCACGTGGCGTCACTAATACATGCTGCTGATGAAACGACATAGGGCCGGCTGCGCCCGTAGCATATGTAGTCCTTTGAAGGCCAGTAGGAGAATTTAATAGTCAATTAACGTACCCCTTTATATGATTACTATTTTTTCTGGCTTGCACCATTGCATCCCAAATATTTACCTTATAGTGCGTTATATTATTTGGGTGACTGTCAGACCGTGAGCAGCGCGCGATGCAGGCCCAATGTGATGGCCGGCACTTCCTCACACGTGGCTGCTTGCGGGTGCAAAGACCTTTTCAGTAAATCTCAGAATAGGATTCCATCACGTTGTGGCAACGTTATAAGCTATGATTTCGGCTTTGATGTAGTGTGATTATGTAATGGGCTTCATGTTACAAATAAAAATGTGCAAAGACCCGATCATTGCTTTTGGATTTTTGGCGAGGGGACAAGCCTAGGCTAGAAGTCCATGGTGCAAGTACCGATGATACATAAGCATGCAACACTGCCCATGGCATTAATCGACGAAACGAAGAGCAACTTGCTCATATCTGCCACCCGTACTTCCGCGTAGCGGTGCGCAGGGAACAATGCTCATTCTGCACGCACAACCTTATCGGAGCTGGCGCGGTAAACGTTGATTGTGCACTAGCACACGACGTCTGCAATACTGATACCACCCAATAAGAACGCCATGTGCATTGCATCGCATCGCATCGCAACAACATAGTTACGGGATACGAGCAAGCATTGCTCTGGCTCAACCGCACACCCCGTCTGCCCATAGGTGCACCTATAGTATATTATACATTCATATCATCCATACATACATGCGTACCCGCCAAACTCGTAGCGCCATTGCCCGGTGCTACGAAATATGTGTAGAGAGCCGCGCGCATTTACTCAGCCCCCCTGCTGCATATTTTATGATATGGCACCATGGGTATCTCGGTCCATGTAGGGAGCATCTCCACCTTTCCGCGTTGTATAATCCGCCACGTGGTTGTATCCCTGTTCAAACAAAAGTGGCATATCATTGTCTGCTGTTGCGGGGGCCATGGGCAGAAAACAACATCGCTTATTCCCAGATCTTAGACTGCGTACTCTCGCATGATTGCACCAACAGCTCTTGGCGTCATGATAATGCCTTATTCATTACTATTGTGATGCTTGATGGATATGCACGCGCGTAGCAGATGCCGATCATATCATGATTCTCCTGATGAGAAACGACGTTGCCCACATGCGACCCTTGATGAGGAGCTTATGCCACTACGGCAGTAAACGAATCGGACTCGTCTTTAACCTCGCTCTGCTGCAGCCCCACGGGTTGGAAACAACGGCCGTGACTAGGCAGAATAATACAAAAGTACTGAATGTGACGAGGATTCATCAGAACTCACCACGATGCTGACGCTCCTCTGCTCAGTAAACTGCACGACTGATTTAGCGGCTGTGCTCCACGCCATCAATGCTCAAAGACAGAAGTCCAGTCGCCTACTCTATCCATCATGCACGGGGATTGTACTACGTTTGTAAAACGAGGTACACTGTGGAGAAAGAGCAGAAAGACAGCGCGCGCATGTTTCATTCTCTGATGACTTCAACGGGAAAAATGATATCGCTTTCCAGCCAGATCCTAGCTACAATATTCGGCGACCAGAGCAAGTATGAAGACAACTTGTATTTACATCCCTTGTTGCATAGTAAATAGTCAAGAGGCGTGCTCCTTTCCAAGAGCTTCAGCTGGGTGGAGGGGGCTGTGGATGTGAAAGCGACGCCCCTCAGGTCTTACCGCCTGCTGATGGCGCGCCTTGCTTGTCCCCGCGTGGTAAAGATACTCATCAGGGCCCGTAGTTGCGATTTGGCCCGGCGACGGGGAGGGCGGGCTGCGTGGTGGTCACGGCTCCCGCCGGCGCTCCTTTGGGGCCCTTCCCGGGGCTGCCGTTGTTCCACTGCTCGTCCTGCACACCTTCATTTGGCAGCTTCACGATGCCGGTGAGCCAGCCGATGGCGCACAGGACGAGGAAAACGCCCAGCACACAGAACGCCACGTAGAGCAGGTATGCGGCGTCGATGGCGGTGGGGCAGTCGCTGGTGGCCAGGCTGTCCAGCACGTTCCAGAGCGGCTGCAGCTTCAGCAGGTTCAGGATGACGTCGAAGCTTCCGAGGAAGTCGCCGGCGACGGCGGCCTTGCCCGACAGGTCCTGGAACAGTGTGTTGCCGACGATGCGGCCGTCCTGGAGGCAGGCCAGCACGGGGTCACTGAAGTCGATAGAGCCGCCCGCCTGCGCGTTCTGCACAAAGGCCTGGCTGGCGGCGACGGTGTCGTCCACGGCGCTGCAGTGCAGGCTCGCGAAGCCGGTGTCAAAGTCCTCCAGGCGAGAGTACCTGCGCATAGCCCCCAGTGAGCCGTCAGGCCTGGACGCCTGAGCAGTCGCCCTACTGCAGGCCTGCCTAGCAGCCCAAACCGGCAGTACCGGCAGTGGGGGTGCAGATCGACGTGATCTGTTCTATCCCCCCCCCCCCCCCCCCCCCCCTCCCCGTTTAACATGATATCCGAGAACTGGCAAGCCGTTCATCTCACTTGGCGTTAGATGCCAGATGACCGGTATATTTCGTGGCACTTCCGTTATCGGTAAGGTTGACCATTAGATTTTCCGCGTAAGTAGATGTAACTACCGATATCCATATGAGATTCCGATGAGGCGACCAGGTACTCGGCAAGGATCAGGCATCGCAACTATGCTGAGCATGTGCAACATTGCATCTACTTTGTTTTCGCCCCAGCCAGGATAGGACCGGCGGTGAGACCCTAGGCAGCGATCCAGTGACGGAAAGCCCTAGGAAGGCGACGCTCCGTTACAGTCATCCGGCAACTTGCCGAAGCGTCCCGCAAGAGTAATTCAAGGCCAGTGACGGATTACCAGGCCAAAAAAGTGGAGCCGTCACTTGTATTGTGGCAAAGCATGGCATTGGTAATAATTCACAATGACTCCGGAATGACTCCGGTCAATCCATGCGTTGGAAAAGGTAAAAAGAGGCAAATACTTCACGAACGGATGACAAAATACTTCGGAAAGTCTTCGCGATGATTGGCGGCAATCTCCCGGTTCATGTAGTAACCATGATATGGATGAGGTCAAAGCAGCACTTGAAGCGGCTGAGGGTGAGCAGGAGGGTGAAACCAGAAGCTCGGGGATGTGTCGCTGAGTCATGGGATGCAAGCCCTGCTGCCAGTCCACACCTCTACTCCTTGTATCTGCATCTCTACAACTTGCATATGGCGAGTTGGTGCAAATTGGGATTTGCAGGGATATGATGTACATTTTGGGAGAAGGAACGAGGTGTGTGTGTGGGGGGGGGGGGTGGGGGGCTCCACCTGCTGGCGATGTCCGTGCCACACGCGACGTCCTCCACGGCAGCCTCGGCCTGGAAGGGCAGGCACAGCAGCTCGCCCTGCTCAAAACAGAAGGGCGGCTTGTTGACAATCCCCGCCTGAATGCCGTTGAGCTGGTCCATGACGTCGCAGGTGGAGCGGTACGCCTCCTCCAGCGCCGCGTTGCCGTCGCCAATGAGCTGGTTGATGCCTTGGGTAAGCTCCAGCGCCGCGCCGTTGGTGTCGAGCTCCGCCAGCTGCTCGTTCAGCGTACTGCCAACGTAATAGTCCGCGCAGCCCGGCAGCACCGGAGCCTGGCAGTACCGGACGGTGCCCTGGATGTCGTTGCACACGTCGCCCAGAAGAGCGTGCAGCACCGTCATGATGCCAAACAGCAGCCAGGCGAGCACCAGCCACACGGGGACCGCCGTCATGGCGCAGATCATGGGGCTGCGGCGCCCCAGAATGGCGCCCAGCAGCCCCACCAGCACGGGCACCATCACCAGCACGCCCACTGAAATTGCCAAGGCATTGATCCCCGTCAGCGCCTGCTCCACATACTTGTCCACGTCGCCCTTCACAAAGTCGACGATGGTGTCCACCTCAGAGCGCACGTCGCCCACTGTGCCTTGGATGCCCCCCAGGTCCATGTCGCCGCCGCGGGTGCCGCCGGGCTGCAGCTCGCCTGCCACCTCCAGCGCCTGGTTCGCCAGCGCCTCCAGGTCATCCAGCAGATTGAGCAGCGCGTTGATGCCGCGCTCGATCAGCGTCTCATCCTTGAGGTCCCGGACCGCCGAAGTCATTGCCACCGCGCCCACAATCGTGATCACGGCGCCCACGACCGCGCCCACGGAGACCACACCGATCACCACCTTGAGCAGGATCTTGTGGCTCCTTGGCGCGGGGTTGGGTGCTGGACAGCAGGTCTGGGAACCGCAGGCAGAGCAAAGTCAGCAAATCAGTGACGCGTCTGGCAGCGGGGCTTCTCACTGGACCGAGTGGAGGGCCGGCGTGCATTTCTCTCCGCACCACAGGGTGCTGCCCCCACCTTGCCGTTGCAGCACATGCAGCCACACCGCACGATGACGAAGATGAGCGTCCCGAGTGCGCTGTGCACACGAGGACGCGGCGTGCGTCAATGAACCGGCGGTCACTGCCTGGCGGCGAATACACATGATACAACTGGGCGCACGGGCGCGTGGTTTTGCCAATTACATCTGCACAGCCGCTCACCATAACGCCGCGATGATCCCACCAGCCAGACCAGAAAAGGCGACCTCTGTGTAGTACTCCGGCTCTTCCGCATTGAAGCCTCCATCATACTCGGACTGATCAGAAACGGGCTGCCGATCAGTACGAATGAAGTCGCGCGTGCGGCAGGCGGACCACCGCCGGGCCGCTCGCCTTCAATGCAGATTTGCGATACACAGGACTGCTTGGTGAGTGCTTACCTCTCGCGTGACCATGTCGATCTGACCAGCCAACCCTGGCAGCGCTGCCTGTTGACAACAGCATGAAGTATGACATGTCAGATGCTAAGGGGAAAGCGCCGTGCTGCAGCAGAAAAAACTCCGACGCCGCGTGTCTTGATTAACTTTCGCGTGTTCTACGACGTGCTGGACTGGAACATACGCATGGATCACGCTCGATTCCGGCGACAGCACCCAGCGAACGCGTTGCAGTCTGGGCGAGAGCGGCCGCTATCTATCCTGACGGCCTGAGCAGAAATTAAGGTGAACATGTCGCATCCACGCACGTGCAGCGCGCAGCTCAGCACGGCACACCCACCAGCAGCACCAGCGCGGCGAGCGCATGGTGCGGGATGATCGGCATATCGCGATTGGTATCCTCTCCTCGAGGGCCTGGTGGCTGCAATGTTGTCTGCAGTCATGCGGGGCCAAGCGAGGGTCAGTGGATACTGCGGGGCGAGGAGGGCGCGGCCTGCCGGGCGACGACGCGTTCGCGGAGTAGACCTCTCGGCCCTGCCGGCTCGTCCGCTCGTCAGTCGCCACTCAACTAAGCTTCCCGGATCTGAGGACATGCATAATCCGGGGATTTCCTACCTCACCTTCTGCGCCGTCCTCGATAGACCGTGGGTAGTTGGACGTCGTTGTTTGACGAAGGAGTCAGGTCTGCCAAAGCAGGGCGGCAGGACTGCTGTCTCCTCTGACCTCTGTTGCGCGGGACGCCGGGCGGTAGTACAGATATGCGGTACCCGGCGTACCGCCGTACCGCCTGAAGCGAGCTACCGGTACCTGTGCTTTTTCCTTCCCCAGTACTTTATTCCGTGCATTCTCTTGACGCTCTCCCTGTATATAAAAGGCTACGACTGATGTACAAACCAAAAAGTAATGTACCTGTACGGGTACGGTGCTCATCGCGCTTGCTGCCGCCGCGGCCGCCGGCGTAGCCCTATGTACGGGCGGCGAAGCGGTAGCACTATCATCCGTCGTACGCGAGTAGGGACTAATCCTTACTACAGGGTGTAGCGACTACTGCTCGTAGCGCCTGATGAAGGGATGATGAGGTGATGTTATTATTTGTACTCGTGTGAATTACAAAAAGGGCAGTAACAAATCCACCTACTGCGAAAAGTAGTACTAGAAAATCAACAGATCATGCCGCCTAAAGGCGGCCCGCATCCCGCATGACGCGGGATGGGTATTTGTACTCGTAGTTTATACCGGTTCGCGTGATTTAGTATGTAGCGACTGTTTCATATGCAATAAACCTGTGAGGGTATGTGCGCTGGTGGTGGCTATTCCGCGATGGTGGTGGTCGAGTATGATCTATTACAGGCCGACACGCGCCGTGCCTGATATATCAGGCGACGCGAGGTGGGCGACAGGGCGCGGGCGCAGCCCGTCATCACGGGCGCGCGCTACGCGCACATGCTAGTGTGCTATGATGATTAGGATTAGGGTTAGTGAGGGTATAGGATATATCCTCACATTCCACCCCGCTCTGATGAATCTGAGTCATCGGATTCACTGCGGAAACCTTTGCGGGTGGCTCGTCTTCGCCGCAATGTATGCTGGCGAGGTCGAGATATGCTTGAAACGTTTTGACAGCATATAATGCTGCATCAGCGGTGAATACCGCATCGTTTCATAGGGCATCCAGTCATCTCCAGTTGCTGGAAAGTTATGGAACCTTACTTTAAATAGCAAGGCTTTGCCCTTTGCATATAGTATGGGATATGGTGCCAGTTTGCAGTCAATGATGTTTGCGATGATTGGATCATCAATTCTGCGTGCCTGTCTGCCAATCAAGGCATCAGGTATATCAGTTTGTGCAGATGCAGTGTCCCAGGGTCTCAACTTGGAGACATGAAATACTGGGTGGCACTCAAGCTCAGGTGGTAATTGTATTTTGTAGGCCTGAGGGTTCACCTGCTCGATGACCTCATATGGTCCTACATACCGTTGTTTGAGCTTAGGACACTTCTGTCCCCTTATGATCATATCGTCAGTTTTTATCATGATTTTGTCACCGATTTGAAATGTGATCGGCTGCCTATTGTTTCTATCATGGTAATGCCTTTGATATTCTTTGGCAATTACAATGTTTTCATGCACCAGATTGTGTATATCCTGTACTTTCGACAGAATGTCTATTGTTGTTTCTCTCACTCCAGTTTTGGGGTTTACAATGTCAATGGCAACCGAGGGTGGAAGCCATAAATTGCCTGGAATGGAGTAAACTTTGTTGTTGACGATTCTGTGTTATTGTAATTGAACTCAGCAAGGGATAGGTAGTTCACCCAATCCTGCTGGTTATTGTAGCAGAATGCTCGCAGCAACTGCTCTATTATTTTGTTCAATATTTCAGTCTGTCATCAGTCTGCGGATGATATGCAGTGCTGAGGTTCAATGTTGTACCAAGCTGTTTAAACAGTTCTTGGAAATATGATGATGTATATTTTGCGTCCCGGTCTCCTACCATGCAGGTACTGAGGCCGTGGAGTTGTATATATTTTTGATATACAGTTGTGCCAATTCAGGAGCCGAGATGGCTTTTTGGCATGGTATAAAGTGTGCCTGCTTTGTGAACAAATCTACAAAAGTGGCAATACAATCATAACCATCCACTGATGGTAGGTTTGTGATAAAGTCAAGACTGAAATATTCCCATGGTACGGTTGGTGTTGGCAGTGGCTGTAATGCCGCTGCAGGAGCCTGTGTACGCTGCTTTGTCAGCTTACAGACTTTACAGTTTCGGATATATGTTTTGATGTTTTGGTGCATGTGCGGCCAGCAAAAATTTCTTTTGATCAATTTCTCAGTTCTGAGAATACCATTATGGCCAGCCGTCTTAATATCATGATGTTCTTTGATGATACTCTGTTTGAGCTCATCATCTGCAGGAATATATATTTTATCAGCTATCATATACAGTTCAGTATGGTGATCATATCGTACTCCAGGGGGTAGGTGTCCCTGGTTCAAATTTGGGATCCTGCATATATTTTAATTTGATGTTGTTGAGGAACTGTTTGTCCAACTGTATCGAAACAGTGGTAAGATTGAGCATTCAGTGATGTGCTCCAGGTCTCCTCAAAGGTTTGGATATAGTATGCATCCAATGATGCCTTCAGATCTTTTAGATCTGGCCCTCCTGCTGAGTGCATCTGCCATATTTTGAGAATCCTTTTCTATAGACAATATCCATGTTGTCCCATATATGGTGATATTATTTGGAGACAGCCAGCATGTTTTCTGCTGAGCTTTTCTTGTGTTGGCAGATGCCGGAGGGTGGTATGGTCAGTAACTACGGTGAAATGTTTACAACCCTTCCAAATATGTCGCCATGCTGGAGAGCAACTTACTACTCCCCAGGAATTCCAGTATCATAGGTGGAATAGCGCAGTTGCGCACCTCTCAAGACCTTTGCCAAGTACGCTACAGGACGCAGCTGTCCGGCATTGGGGTCTTTCTGCATGAGCACTGCTCCCACAGCATATTTGCTGGCATCAGTTGTAACCACGAACTCTGCGTTCGGGCCAGTGATGGGATTCATTAACACCGGGGCATGTGTCATTTTATATTTTAGGCGATCAAAAGCATGTTGGTGGGTGTCAGTCCAGGCCGGAAATATGTTATTCTTTGTCAGATCAAAGAGGGGCTTTGCTATTGCTGCAAAGTCCTCAATGAATGATCTATAATATCCCACAAAGCCCAAGAAGGCTCTGACATCTGTGACAGATTTTGGTACCGGCCATTCTGTGACTGCTTTTATCTTCGAGGGTCAGGGAATTTACCCTTTTCCGTTATACGGTGACCCAGATATATTATCTGCTTTTTGCCCCATTGTGATTTCGGGGATTCAGGTACAAATGGTGTTTGCGTAATCTCGCAAGTACCTGATCAATATGGTCAATATGTTGCTCCGGAGTGTCGCTGAAT
>VCJN01002202.1:0-13643 GCA_006384855.1 Tetraselmis striata | reverse complement strand
ACATACGCATATGTTTCCAGTGTTATGTACTTGATACGCGGTATGATGACGAATGCCATTATTTGCCTCTTCTTCTCGCCATTCATGCCAATGCAGTAGTTTCCGTATGGATGCTATGCTGTGGTGAATGTAGAGGAAGATATAATATACTATAAGCTAATTTGTGGTTGGAAACCAACCCATGTCTCATGCAACTCCCGATATAATAAGCTCTATATAAATATTCGTCATCGCTGCAATGCCATTATGACCACTGGCAGCGGAATACATGCATGGATGTAAGACTACGAATATATGCTTTGCCTGCTGCGGGGAGCACAATAATACACGTAGTGTGCTACGTACATCCATCCACATGCGTAGAAACAATTAACAAGAACTGGGTGAAGGAGATTATTGAGTGCGGGGGGGGGGGGGGGGGGGGGGTCTGGTTCGAGTAATAACACTACTGGAGGCTGAGATAATTTGGAAATGGGGCCGATTTAGGCGGAATATGTGGGAGCTTGCTAGATGAGTAGCAAGTTACGGGTACATGAAGCAGATGCCACATTTTCTAGGCACTCCCAGGCACGATAGGCTATGCCCAATAAAGCTCCATGGATGTGTATGTATCAGTAACGCAAGTAGTTCAAGCGTACACTGTCTGTCTTATTTGATGCAATATGACGAATCCGTCTTGACAAACATATGTGCATGTGATTATGGCTGTGCCGATGTGTGTGTGTGTGTATTATAAGGACGCACAATACACTCCCGGTACCGGTAGAAGTGTTTTCATGCTATTATTGTAACAATTACTATGATTGAAATTGAAATTGAAGTCGGTTACACCGTGCTACTACCACGTCCTTGGGGTGTGGCCGCCGAGTCTGCCGCACCCATGCATGATCCTCCGCTCCTGGTGGGATGCTGCCTGGCGGCGGGCGCCGCAATTGCGATGTCTATGCATGATAGAAGTACGTGTACGATGTGAACTAGAGTGTATATGTATACGATATGTCACTCTGCCGTGTGGCAGCAGCACGCGCTGTGGTTTCGAGGCGGACGTCGCCTGGATTGCTACACTGACGGTCTCGGAACTTGGGTTCTCGATACAAAGACCTACTAGAGGTCACCGTCTCCATCCCTAGTGAAGCCGAGAATGATGTCGAGGGGGTGGAGGAATGTAGTGTGACAATTACGATGTATGGTTACGTCATGAGTACGTGTACGACGAATACATAGACACGATATCACGCCGCCGTTTGGCAGCAAGGGTTGTGCGTGCGACGCGGACGTCGCCTCGATCGCTACACTAGTCTCGGAGCTTGTGTTATCGATCCAAATACCTAGAGGTGACCGTCGCCATCCCTAGTGAAGCCGCGAACTGATGTCTCGAGGGTGGAGGAATGTAGTCTGTGTGACGATTACGATGTATGTATACGCTACATGTACGTCTACGGTATGTACGTGGGGTTCGGACGAGTACATATATACGATATCACACTGCGGTGTGGCAAGCGTTTTGCATATTCGATGGAGGCAGATATCGCATCGATTGCTGAACTGGTTTCGGAGCTTGTGTTATCGATCCAGAGACCTGGAGGTCGCCGCCGTTTTGATCCATGCTAAAGCCGGAAAATGACGTCTCGACGAGGGAGGACTTCAGTGTGACGATTACGATGGATGTATACGCTACGAGTACATCCACGGTATGTACGTGAGATTAGGGCGAGTACATGTATACGATATCACGCTGCTGTGTGGCAAGCGTTTTGCTATACGGCGACGGAGGCAGATATTGCTGCCTCGATTGCTAAACTGGTTTCGGAGCTTGTGTTCCCGATCCAGGGACCTAGAGGTCACCGTTTTGATCCCTACTAAAGCCAAAAATGATGTCTCAAGGACCGAAGACTGTAGTGTGACAATTAGGATGTGTATATACGCTACAAGTACGGGGAAAATGTGTACCGTCCTGAGGTTACAACAACGACGATATATACGATATCACGCTGTCAAGTGGCAAGCGTTTTGCTTTCTAGGCAGATTTTGCCTCGATTTTTACACTGTGCGCATCGAGCCTGCGTCTTTGAGCCTGAGTAGCGCCCTCGTGCTCAGGCAGCAGAACGATTGGGCACAGCAGCGTGCCAAAATGTGGCTTATCGGTATATGTGTGCGGGTTCCATTCTACATTCCCAATGTAGTTTCCGCCCACCCATCTATTCCGGCGAGTCACGCAATAGGTGCAACGCTCCAGGCGCCCGGTGCACTCCAACGCCGGGAGCCTGGAGCCCTCTCCCTGTGATCATGCCGGGCCTCACATCGTGTCCACTAGTGGGGTAGGCACGGCAGGGCCGGCATGGCCGCTTGTGCCATCGGGAGCCCGCCGGGCATGTGCCAGGACTTCCAAGGTGCTGGCCTCTTCACCGGGGTACTTGATCTTGCTGGAGCCAAGGACGCGGGTGCGAGCGTTGGCCGCCATGACCGCGCACCTGTCTGCATGCTCGGGCCAGTGCGCGCGCTGGCAGCCGAGTGAGCAGTAGCGTGCAAAGCGGCACTGGCTGCACTTCAGGCGCGCCTCAGCCACAAAGCAGCCGGGACCGCAGCAGCTCCGGCTGCCGCGGGCACTGGGCGTGCGCCGGAGCAGCGTCAGCGTGTCCGGCCAGCCGCCGACCTCCGCCACGCGCAGCGGCGACGTGCCGTTGACGTTTCCCCAGTTGGGGTCCGCGCCCGCCGCGAGCAGCTTGCGGCATGTATCTGTGTCCCCGGCCTCCGCGGCCACAAAGAGTGGCGTCGTGCCATCGGAGCCGCCACGGCGGTTGGGGTCGGCGCCCGCGGCTAGCAGCGCGTTGATGCAGTTGACGTGCCTGCCCGCCACCGCCACCCATAGAGGCGAGGTGCCAAGCTCCCGAGTGTAAGGCCGGTGGATGTCCTCCGGCGCTGTGAGGGAGCCCATGTCCGGGTCGGCACTGAACTCCAGCAGCGCGTCCACCACCGCGGAATGCCCGCCGCGTGCCGCTGCCCATAGAGCGGTAGCCCTGCAGCGTAAGCATTGTGGCAGTGTTCAGCATGGCGGGCGCATGTCCATTGCCCGCCCAGAAGCTCTAACATGCCACGCAATGCCAGGGAAACGCTGCCGCGTGTGTGACACTCTAATGCCTGCCAGAGACGGCGAATCCCTCATGAGATAAGTCGGGGCAGTGGAGATGTTACGGATCGAAAGCGCCTTCATTTGCGATTGTGGAAAGCGTGAATGTCCAACGCTGCAACCGTTGCTGCTCATGCAGGTATCCACCGCCTGCGGCGCGGACGGGATGCACTTCAACACACAAAGGTTTGGAAGGTTCCGCGCACCGGTACTCGTCGGTCGTCAGTTGATGGGCATCGACGCCGGCGGCCAGTAGCAGCCTTGCTGCCGGCGCACGGCCAAATAGGGCCGCCGAGTAGAGGGGCGATATGCCTTTGCCAGACGTGCTCGCCTCTGCGTCGCAGCCCGCGCGCAGCATCGCGCGCACCGCGGTATGAAACCCCATCGCCGCCGCTATGTTCAGGGCCGTCTGCCCCTTGCCGTCGGTCTCGTCGAGACCGCCCACTGCCTGGGCATGGATAATCACCCTCTGCACGGACACCAGGCTCCGGGAACACACGGCGGCGTGGAGAGCAGGCACCGCCAGCCAGCCCCCGGGGCAGCGGACCCATTGCCAGCCCGTCTTGTCGCGGTCCGCACGTGGCAGCCGGGCAGGGGGCGCCGACTGCGGGCGACGGTCCAGGGCTGTCATAGCAGGACTCGGCAGGGTCTGAAAGAAGGTGGGTGATTATCTCGGGGGCCAAGTCCTGGCGGCTTATTCAGAGCTTACGGCTGGGCACTGCTGCACTGCTACCTCGGCAGCGCGCAACAGGTCGACCCGCGACATGTGGTGCTGAGATTGAGCGACTTAGATTCTGCCCGCCTCCCCGGCGGGCCGGTTATAATATAGCGACTCTCGCTGGTGGCGCACTCTTTATTATTATTATTTTTAAATAATATCATTGTACTGGTACCTCATCGAAGAAGTCCCGCGTTCGATTTCTGGTTCAGGCAAAATCGGCAACATCGGCCCGCAGTGTCCCGGGTTTACCTGGTTGATGCATTAGCCCTTCAGGGTTGTATAAAATAAATAGTACAACGACCAGCGTCTGCGTCTTTGGCTCTTATACCGCGGTAGTTGGGTTATTCATTTATAGTAGTACGACCGTGAAAGTTCTACGACAGGTACATTCCTTGTCCGCTCGGTTGAGCGGTCGTGTCATGCGAGAGGTCCCGGGTTGGATTCCTGGTTGATATTCCTGGTTGATATTCCTGGTTGATATTTCGACAATATCGGCCCGGCGTGGAGGGGGGAGGGGGGATCATAATTGGAGAGAGAGAGAGAGAGCGAGCATACATGGAGCTGCTAGTTAGAGAACTTGATAATTTTTAATTGCATTACTGACCCCGCCCTTTTCTCCCCTGTCTTCCAAGGCTCTTACCGCAATATTTATACATTTTCATCACACGCGTACCAAGCAACCCTTATTAGCAGCTTCGTCTTACGCTCTGATGAAACGAATAACATGCAGCGTGTCATAGTCGCCGGCCACTGAGTGCTGCAATGTTCTCAATGATGTTCTGCAAGTGTTGTGGTGTGATCATTATTTCACCTGCCATGACACTTGACACACTTGTGCGGCATTCAGCAGCAAATGATCAATACATTGGAGACCATTGGGAGACCACTCTCCCTTTTATTTCTACAAGCAAATATGCCCCTATCGGCTTCTTTTCGACCGCAATCATCATTGCAACATTGTACTACTCTTCTGCATTCCCTACAGCAGCGTGCCATCATGGTATCGCTGGGGCGCACATTCCTGGGTGAATCATCAACCCATCAACCACATCAGCAGGCACATGAAGCATTACCAATGAGAATGTTAGTATAAGTGTACTATTGACTTCCCCGGCATTCAATACTACTAACTAGGCTTGTGATCGATACACACCGGTCTAAACATACCTACCCAGTGCTGCAGCTCGAGCGAGTAGCTCCTACTAACCACGCTAGAAGTCTGGCACTCCCGCCACAATTGAGAACAAGTACCGTGATTGACCTATGCTGAGCCTGTTATCATACGCCGCGCCTGTTCATATAACGTGAACTGCGTACTGTTGCAGCCACCGTACTTTCTCCACACGATCACTGGCAGCACCATATGCCATTAAACCCTCCTAAATGCTATTCTACTGGCCAACCCCTACTCTTGATTGCTTCATCGTGCGATGGTCGCCAGCATTGCCTTCATGATTTGCTCGGATCGATTGACTCGTAGAGAAAGAACTGGGGCCATCTTCGCTATCGGCTTGCGATACTAGCCGCACCGGCGATGTAGCTCGCGCTTCAAAACTCCGAGACAGATTGCAGCCAACCGGCGAGCAGCGGACGGAGTTCTTCCGCGCGAGGTGCCGAGTACCCCGGCCCGCAGTCCGACACACGGCGGACTAGTTCCTGCCAACCCTTCGTCGTCACAACATCAGAGTCGATGTTGTTGGCAAAGAAAAATCTTGCAATCGCAACGTCCGCAGCTCGCTTACTCGCGGCGAGGGACGACTCATCGGGCGGCGCTGATAGCTGCTTCCGTGCCAAATGATGATGCTGCTCGAGCCCCGGGAAAAATTGTCCCTTGGCGGTCGCCATCCTCGACGTCAGCACTGTGGGAGCCACCGTTGCGGTTGCCGTCCCCGGGGCAGGTGGCGCTGGCGGCGCGCGGCGTACGGACGCCGCATTGTCCTCCTTGCCTGCCGGGCGATGGGCGGTGGACGCCTCAGCGAAGCGGCGCTTCACCTCCAATGGCACTTTCGGACAAGCGCCCACCCCCTTGCGCGTCCCGGCCAGGTGCGAGCGCGCCCGCGTGGACGTCGCCATGAACTGCGCCCCGCACAGGCGGCACTTGAGCCGGCGCTGCCCGTATTCGGTGCGCGGCCCGACCTCCTCGAAGTACTGCAATTCCTCGCGGATCTTCAGCGGGCCGCTAACCTTCTCCGACTCCCCGGGGCCGGCATTAAACGAAAGCGGCGGCCGACTGGCCGGCAGCCCGCTGGAAGCTACCACCGTCGACATACTGCTACTGCGCGCTGATTTCGCCTGGGTCGCAAGGTATCTCGTGTAATAGACGCGCTCAATCCAGAAAAAGTCCAAGAGCCCCCTCCTGGCGATACAGCGCGTAAGAGTGCGGAGTGCGGTCGCACGCGGACGACAGCAGAATAGAACATTGTCCGGGTTGCGCCACCCCTTCGCTCGATTTCTCGCCGCCGCTTGCACGCGTCGGCGGCGTCTTTTGCAGTGCGCTGCGTGCGTGCTTACGTCGAGGCAGCACGCCACGTATGCCCGCGTCATCTGGGTTTGGCCAACAAAGTCGCGCACATGAATGCCAATAACATCCGACGGAGAATGGTTTGCTTTGTCGATGCTTTGACACACTTATTCTATCAGAGTTCTCGGAGCTCCCGAGCATTGCAGTACGGCCGACCCCGCGATGCATATCGTTGACAAGTTTGCGCCTGCACGAGTCACGCACGTATTCTCTACCTGTATCCCAGGGGATAGCCGTACATGCATAGGCCCGTACCGCATGTGAGACCTAGCGTGGTTAGACATGCACGTGCTGTTAAAAGCATCCATTTTCAAAATATAATTTTCAAAATATACATTATGATCCAGGTGATGATTACTACATAAATTGCACTTCAATACCCCACTGATCCCTTATTGCTTAACTATTAATTGATTACTATTATACCAGCGTGCACTCGGGCGACAGGGGCTCACAATGCACGAGGAATGGCAAGTGCTTATATGTTCGCAGGCTGGGGTGTGTTTTTCACAGGGCAGCCAGGGTGGACTGGCGAGGAGGGGATGGGGGCGGAGACGGGGGAGGCCATCTAGCTAGAGCTCAAGCAGGAGGCGGGACGGGTCCTCGATGACCTCCTTGATGCGCTTCAGGAAGAGGACCGCCTGCACAGTGGGCACAGTGCCGAGTTTGAGCTGCTGGCACCGTAGGGAGGGTGATGTAGAGGGTTAACAGGGGCCGGGGGTAAATGCGCACCTCACGGCCATCGATGAGGCGGTGGTCATAGGTGAGCGCGATGTACATCATCGGGCGCGGGAGAATTTCCTTGCCCACGACCATGGGACGGTTCATGGTGGCGTGCATGCCGAGGATGGCGGACTGCGGCGGGTTGATGATGGGCGTGCTCAGCATGCTGCCAAACACGCCGCCGTTGGAGACGGTGAAGGTGCCGCCCGCCATCTCGTCGATGGAGAGCGTACCGTCGCGGGCCTTGGCGCCGTAGCGGTTGATCTCCTGCGAACCCGGAATGCGCTTAGCCGTTCTGCTCATTCATGTTCATGCTCATTCTTAAAACAACATGACTGATGTGCTCTTTCTATAATATAGTATATTAACATGAACGTGTACATGTATAAGTAAATAAAAAATAAGTATGCTAACTTAATAGAGCTGCTAGACAGTAGAATACATATAAAAACACGGATACAACTTTGCAAGGTAATTCCAAATAAGCCACGATTGTCTTCCATTGGCATTCCACAACGCAGCTTGAAGCCATGTTGTCGAGCTGGGGGTACCACTGCCCCCGCACCTTCTCGATGTCCGCATACGACATCTTGTCGCAGTTCCGCAGCACCGGCACCACCAGCCCCTTGGGCGTGGCCACCGCGATGCTGACGTCGACGTAGTCGCGGTACACGATCTCGTCGCCGTCGATGACGGCGTTGACGGCTGGGACCATCATGAGTGCATCGGAGGCAGCCTTGATGAACGCAGACATGAAGCCCAACTTCACGTTGTGCTTCTCCAGGAAGGCGTCCTGCGGGCATACGGCGTTGTACGTACAGGGCTCAGAGTGAGGGTCGCCGTGGCGGTAGATGCTAACCCTCGACCATGTGGCACAGGAGGGGAGGGCTACAACCCCTTCAACATACGCCGGCCGCACCTTGTACTTGTTGCGCATCGCGATCAGGTTGGTCATGTCGACCTCGTTGAAGGTGGACAGCATCGCGTACGTGTTCTGCGCGCCCTTCAGCCGCTCCGCGACGCGCATGCGCATGCGGGTCATCTTCACACGCCTGCCCATTCACCATCACAGGACAGAGGCTCAGACGCTGGATCGGACACCAGACGGCCATTCCCCTTGTGCCCAGTGTAGCAATGAAGACTATGCAAGACACGGTCCCGATTCAAGTGTGACTCAAGCACCGGTGCCCGCGCAAGATGTCAAGCACGCTTTCTCTCTAGGAGCACATAACAATGCCTCAGATCTGGACCAATAGGTGCACTCGCACTTGCAATGCCAATCACTTGCGCGCCCATTGCATCTTGGCGTAAGCAAGTTCTGCGAGTAATGCGGTATTGATAACATGCGGGTATACAGTACCAGATGCACGTCCAAAACGCGGACCTCAATGCAGGGCTAAACATGGGAGTGCCCCCCCCCCCCCCCCCCCCCCTCTGCCCCTCAGCGTCTTGAATCTGGCCGGAACGGTAACTGGCTCCCAGCCTGAACACAAATCGCCTGCTTGGGGTCCTAAACCAGACAGTACTCAACGCACGCTCCAAATGCTCGGTAACAGTTATGTACAGTCCAGGTTTGTGACCCGCAAAGACATAAGCGGGAAAGAGAGCGGGTGCTGCGTGTGGGGGCATAAGCTACCGGGGCTGGCGTGGCGGTTGGCCAGGGGCGCACCTCTCGCGCACGACCGGGCCATCGGCCGGCTCCTCAGCTGGCGGTGCCGGCGCAGCCTACCACAGGCACAGGCACGGCCCAGATCTCAGGCAAAGAATTCCCGAGGAGGAGGATGGGTGGCTGCGTGGTGCGGGAGAGGCAGATACATGAAAGGCCTCACCTTGGCCGCCTTGGGTGCGGCTGCCTTGGCGGGCTCGGCGGACGCCTCCGCCTTGGCGGGCTCCGCCGGCTTGGGTTCTGCCGGCTTGGGCTCCGCCGGCTTGGACTCCGACGGCTTGGACTCCGCCGGCTTGGCCGCAGCCTCGTCCACATTGCCCTTCTCCACCACGCAGATGACCTGTTCCAGCACCACCGTGTCGTCCACGCTCACCGGGATCTCGGTGATGGTGCCGGCCACCGAGTCGGTGTAGCGCACGTCGATGGTGACCTTGTCCGTCTCAATCTGCGCAATCACGTCGTCTTCCCGGACAATGTCACCTGCGGGCGGCGGTGGTGCAGCGTGGGTGAGCCCACGGCCGGCAGTTCAATTTGCTCTCCCCCTCCCGTTCCCCCGACAGGACTGGCAACAGTGAAACCCTTTTGCCTCGTGGCGGGGAGACAAGTGGGAGGGGGAGCACAGCTGCACGCACCGACGGCCTTCTCCAGCGCGCAGAGCGTCCCCTCGGTGATGGAGTCGCCCATGGAGGGCACGAGCACCTTGAAGGGCTCCTGCGCAGCCGCGCTGGCGTGGAACAGCCGTCCGCGCCACGCTGGCTGCAGCGCCGCCGCCCTCCGGCACGCCCCCACGGCGCTGCTGATATCGGGCAGGCTGCGCAGGGGGGACAATACCGGGGCCCTCAGCTGCAGGTACTGGCTGCATATACATGTGCCATGTCACCGTTCCCCGGCGGAGTGAATACACACTTAGCTGCACAAATGGCGCAGATCCCCCGCATGTATGTCTTCAATCGGCCGGCTAGATGACCTTCCACGGTCATTCACACCCCGCTGACGCCCATGCCCAGCTCGATGAAGCGTGGGGTTCTATATTCATTCCGAAACTTACTCGCACACGTAGCCATAGCGTGGATGCAATTTACTGAATACGCAACAAATTGGAATGATTAGCCCCCCCCCCCCCCCCCCCCCCTGCGCGTAATCAAGGGAATGGCGTTCATGAATCCTTACGCGACGGTGTACATTTCCTGCAAGGCCATGTTGTAGACCGGCAGTTGCTTGTCATTGTTCCATGATGGGGGGGGACAGGGGGCTAGGGGCTCACCCTTGGACGCCCTTTGCGGCGGTCGCCATCCCCTGTGACGCCTGCCAGCGGCAAGTACACGAATCAGCCCTCCTTCCCCGCCCACCCTCGCTGGATGTGCGCACAGGCAGGCAAATGCTGCTCGGCGCGTCACCGCCTCACGCGGGTGGAAGGCGCAATCCCACACTGCTAGTGGCAGCGGCTGGATTGGCTGTGGCAAATGAGGCGTATGTGGAGCCGCAGGCAGCAGGCCTGTAAGCATGAATCGGCAGGCTGGGTCGGCGCACCGGTGAGGCAAAGCCACGAGAGAGATTCGCCACGCTGAGAGTCTCAGCCTGCGGGTAGAATGTTGCCAGTTGAAGTTAATGTGTCCAAATGGGTATCTTTGCAGGTGTGGGCATTTCGACTGCTGCTATAAGATCACACGGTTACTCTTTAGCGTGGCTTCGGAGCAAAGCGTAATGTGCACCGTGTGAGGGTGCGTGGTATTTTGTTTGGACAGATGAGGGCGCTGGGTGGGAGGTCTGCCATCGGAGTGCAGCCTTGCTGTGCCTAGACCTTTCGGCAAATAAGAGCACCATGTGTGATGATATGGCGCGGTACGGCGTGTTTAAAGTAACGGTTGCGCAACAGCACGTGGAGTGTAACGGTCAGACGGGCAGGCGAGTAGGAGGAGGCAAAGAGCGCCCGCCGGCTGACAGCATGCCACCAGAAAGTGCTGACAATGTGCTGCTCGAATGACGCCGGACGAATATCGCCCATTTCTTTACCCGTACTAATAATAAATGCAAAAGTCTCCGACGATATGATGGTTAGAGAAGGCAAATTTCGCGCGGAGGCCGTACGTTGCGCGCCGGCGTCGGCGCAGCAAACCCAACCGCAGCAGCGCAGATGCACCTCGCCCTGGAGGGCACGCAGGCAGGCAGGGTGTGGGGGAGGGGGGGTAGGGGGGAACCTGGGCGCAGGCAGCTGCCAGCAACCGCCTGCGGGCCGCGGCCATCGCACCAGCCATCGTGCCGCTGCTTTCGTAGGCGTGCCGCGACGGGGAGTATGTTCCGGTGGCCTAGGGTTTCGTCCGCACTTGCTGCTTTGGCTCCGGAGGCCGACAGCGGCGCCTGGGGGGAGGTAGGACCCGCTTGCCTGCGTCTACCCAGGAGATCCACACACCTAGTATTGGTGTGCTCAGATGATATCAGGCAAGGGCTGGTCTCCCTGCTTGCCCGGGGGAGAGGGGGGGGGGGGGGGGGGGGGGGGGATGACGACAGCGAGGGCAACACGTGACCAGGATGTGCCGGAAGGGTGACTGCCAGATACGTCGAGGCCATCAGAGGGAGCGGTGCGGAGCACGGCTAGCCGCAGCTATAGTATGCTAGCTGCGGAATATTATCGCGCGACGATTAAAACAAACTACAGATATTCGTGTAGTTTGGTATATTTATCGTTTTATATATCTGCGTAATCTATTCGTCTATAAAATCCATACTTCTTGGATGTTCTTGCGCTCGGTAATATTTATCGGTAGCGGTATTAAAAGTAAAGTAAAGTTCGCCCCGGGACATCGGCGGAAGCCGCCCCAGCACTTGACCTCGTGCGCCAACTGCAGTCGTAGGTCTGGCATATCTCCATATCTCCATATGGAGATAGCCCATAGACCACTGCCTCATTCGAACCCCGAAGGGCTAATGCATCAACCGAGTAAACCCGGGACACGCCGGGCCGATATTGCCGAAATACATCGGCCAGGAATCGAACCCGGTACCTCTCGCACACGAGACGACCGCTCTACCGAGCGGACAAGGGATGTACCTTGTGGGATGTACAAGGGATGATACCGGTAGCGGTATTATTCAGCGCGCTTCATCCGCCGGACGCGGGCGGCAGCGCTGCTGACGCGGGGGACCACGTGATGACGCGCCGGCCGCCAGGACGATAGCAGCCGGCCAGCCGAAAGAAGAGAGTCGACGGCATCAGCGCAAGCGTAGCAGCAGCCGCCTGCTGCCAGCTTCTCGGCAGTAGTCGTCACGCCCTCCATTCGCAGTAGATAAGACCAGCAACCTTAAAGAATCCCCTCCCCCTCACCCCCACCCGCGAATACCCTGTCAGCCTGTCGCCTGTTTCACACCTTCGCCGAGAGCCTACGTGCCGGACAGTCACTCGGCCAGCAGCCGCATGCCCCGCGATCAGCCCTGACTTGCTCTTATCATGGTGCGCTGCTGCCCGGACCTGCCTCGCGCTTTATGCAGAGTACTGCCCATCAGCGGCGGTGGCAGCGCGCATAGTGGGGCCTTAACCAAAGCGGCGTCCGTCCGCAGGAGGCGGAGCTCGGCGAGGCGCTGGCGGAGGTCCAGCTGCTCCTGGAGGCCGACCCGGATAACCCGGAGGTGCAGCAGGTCAGTCACGTCACCAACTTCCGTTCCTGGCTGTTCACATTGGCCAGTATGGGCTCGTTTTGGGCGGTGGTAAACCGGGGTGAAGGAAGCAAACTGAGAGGGAGGGGACGCCTGAGCAGGTGTACAACGACCTCCTCGAGGCAATCGAGGCGAGCAAGCATGGCGGGGACGAGGAGCCGGACAGCGGTGGGGGGGATGGGCCCGGCGAGGATGACCCGGTCGCGACGGCCGAGGCGCAGCTTGGTGACGACGACAGGCCGGTGGCACTGCCGGAGCACTGTGGTGCGCTGCCCCCAAACGCTCGCCCAGAGGCTCTTTTGTATTATTATTCATTTTTTACATTTTTCGTCCGTTTGTTTCGCCCGTGGTGGCTCGGGGCGGCTGACGCTCGGCACACCGGCATGCGCCCCAGGCGACACCCTCCAAGATGTACCTGGACCGAGGGGAGGAGCCGCAGCGCCGGAAGGGCGCCGGTAACAACGCGCACATCCACCCCAGCAGCGTGTACGCCGCCGCTAAGCCCAGCTTTGCCGCGCTCGCTCAGCACTACCCGGGCCTCAGCCCGCACGTCAAGGTCGCCCAGGTATGCGCAGCCCCACCGCCCTCACAGCTCAGTGCAGCACCCAGCTGCCACCCAGTTGAGCTCGCAGAGCTTGCAGCCGCCGCTGCTGAGCGGGGCCATGCGCGCTGGGCTGCCCTGCCAGGGCGGGCAGGCAAGCCTGGACTTCAAGAGCTACGCGGCGACACGCGAGCTGACGCGCTGTCTGCTGCACAACGACCACCAGGTACCCCCCCTTCCCCCACCATTCTTGCACCCCCACACCCCCACACCCACCCACACATGCGCCTACCCAAGGCCCACCCACCCTGCCTGCCATTCACGCACCAAGCCGGAGATCCTTTTTCAGCTAATGGAAAAATGGTGCGGTGCAGCTGGACTGGTGGATCCCGCACGGGCAGCTGATCCCGCCCGTCACCAACCGCCTGAACTACATCCACTGGCTGAAGGACTTGCTCAAGCTGTCCAGCCCGCCGGCGGAGGCGGCCACCGGCGAGGGTGAGGCTGCCAAGGGTCGAACGGGATTGGGGGATGGGGGAGTGTCTCGGAGGAGCGGAAAGGAGGAAGAGGGGGGGGGGGGGGGGGGGGGAGCATGGCGCAGGCCAAGAGGAGGGGAGGGGGGTGGGGGCTTGGGTGTCGCCCGCTCTCACCCTCCATCTGCGCGTCGGCTGCATGCGTCCCAGGCAGCAGCAC